>JAPDEL010000074.1:0-166184 GCA_027569095.1 Aspergillus conjunctus | reverse complement strand
CACCCCACCAACGTCCCTAAAATAAAAACACAATATATCTCAAAAAACCAACCACACCCCCCCTTAAAAAATATTTAATTGTCTGTCACATATCGTGGCAATAAATAAAAAAAATTTTTCCCCCATTTAATCATCGCCACATAAATACCCCCCCCCCCCCCCCCCCCCCTCGATTTACGCAACTGTCCCAACAACACGCCGGATACCTCTGCGTGCACCCTCACCCAGAACGTTCACGACGCCTTCAGACTCCAGAGCTCGTACCGCATCCGCAAATTGGCTGCTCTCAACCTCAGAGCTAGCCTGGTCGCTCAGAACGCGATACACTTCAGACCAGCGAGCGGTGGCACCTCCAGAAGCCAAGTCATCGAGCACTCCGAGGATACCGCGTTTGAGCGCATCCTTATTACGTCGCTCGCTTGCACTGGTACCTTCGGTGAGCAAGCCCATATCGATCAAGCCGGTGCGGGAATCGGTAGCCGCTTGTTTGATTGCGGAGCGGATCAGGCGCACGGCTTCCTCGACGTCATCGGCCGTCACTTCGGGTGACAGTCGCATGCGAGCGTGCGCTTCTGATAGACGGATCATTGATTCTAGCTGACGGGTTGTGGCTGTGATTCTGCGTTCAGCAGAGCGAATGTCGTCTCCAAGTTTGCGCATGTTCACATATGCGTCGGAGAGGGCTCTTCCGGCGGCGGGGGTCAGGACGGGGTGAACCTTGGTTTTGGCGTAGGTGATATACGCTGTCAGGAATTCAATTGGCTGCGGGTTTCAATGAAAGTTAGAGGGGCTACGAAATGATGGTATCTGTATTCTGGCTTACCAAGATTTCGCTTTCACTGGCATTCTCGGGTCTGTCCTCAAGATACATGTTCACGATGTGCTTTGCCAATCGACGATCCTCTTGTTCATCCACGTGATCCAGAACAAGGTAGACCAGGTCAAATCGCGATAGGAGAGTAGGAGGCAAATCGATGTTTTGGGGGACGGGAAGGTTGGGGTTGTATCTACTGCCGATAGGGTTGGCGGAGGCCAGGATACTCGTCCTAGCATTCAGGGTGGTGATGATACCCGCCTTGGCGATAGATACCGTCTGCTGCTCCATAACTTCGTGCAGGACGGATCGGGTTGAATCGTTCATTTTGTCGAACTCATCAATGCAGCAAATACCTCCATCTGAGAGAACCAATGCACCAGACTCGAGGACCATCTGACGAGTTTCGGGATCGCGCGTCACGTACGCTGTAAGACCAACAGCGGATGAACCTTTCCCGCTGGTATATACGCCTCGTGGCGCAATTTTGTGGACGTATCGGAGAAGTTGGGATTTCGATGTCGAAGGATCACCACAGAGAAGAACGTTAATATCACCACGGTATCGAGGGTTGCCACCCTTCTGGAACGACTTATTGGTGCCCCCAAACATTTGAAGAAGGATACCCTTCTTTACGTCGTCCATCTCGTAAACACTGGGTGCGAGTGAGCGAGCAAGCAGCTCATACAAGTCAGGTCTTGTAGCAGTTCGCTTGATCTTCTCTTCCTCCTCTGCCGTAATCTTGCGGACTTGTTCTGCATCTCCAGCAGCTTGCTCTGAGAGCTCCTGCTCAACTGTCGAGACATCGATACCAAGCTTCTTGCGGTCGGTCTTTTGAACATGCAAGACGTCGACATAGGTCTTAAAAAGGGTCTTTTGTGTTCGCTGGCGGGGATTTACCCGAACAGGATTGGACCGGAAGATACCTGTTACCTCGACACGATCACCGGCCTTGCACACATCCACTAGCTCGTCGTACACGCAGAGAGAAACTGAGTGAGGTGTCTGGCCATCTGGAATGCTGTCAGGGGTTTCTTGAAGTTTGATCACCTGCTTGTCGGCAAAGGTGCAGCGGTTGTGAACGATTTGCATTGAATTCTTCTCCTTACACACTGGGCGTGGGCAAATGGTTGGTTCAGCGATTTTTCCGCGATCGATATCGACTTGTACAGAATGGTTGCAAATTTGACAGCGGAAGAAAGCTAAGAGGAGAAATTAGTACGTGCAGGTTGAAATCTACTAAGAAGCAAACTAACCCTCTTTCATATCTGGGATAATGGGAGTTGTCCGGATGACCAAGCCCTTGATGCTCACCAGCTTATCCATATCTAAGAGGCAGCATATTAGCTAGGCCTGAATTAAAACTTCAGAAGAATTGGTTAGAACATACCTGCTGGATCAAGATCTCTCATATTGACGGTAGAATCAAGCCCGAAGGGAAGGACTTTAAACGCCCTTGTTTCAACCTCCGCAACGAGATCCGGAATCTCGGCCTGCGGAAGTCTACCTGTCTCACTCATAGCGTCCGAACTGGGGACTGCAGGAGTGGAGCTCAATTCCCTCTGCTGGTTTTGGTTGCGTTGACTTTGGGCGCGTAGCCTCTCCATTTCCTTGATCGCAAGCTCAACCATGACATCCTTCACAGTTTGATCCATCAGAGGGATAATTTCTTGAGGGTACGCATGAAGCTGATGCCACAGCTTCAATGTTGAAGGGTATGCTTTGAGATTATTTGCATCAAGGTTCACGCTGGTAACACCAAGCTGGCGCATGGTGTTCAACATCTTGATATATTCCCGAACTTCGGCCAAATCTCCCATTCTGCGAGTCTCATCTTCGGTCGCCCCATCGGCCCACATGCGGTATTTGGATGTGAAATTGTAGAGGAAATTTTTGAACGCGGACATGGAATCCTGGATGGAAATGTTGGTGCCCCAGATCACACGTGTTGAGCTGCCCCCCATAGCTTCTGCCTCTGAAGTATCTGGGTGGATGTTGGAAAATGTTGCATCGGAGCGGGGTTCTCCATCAGCGGCGGGCATACCATTGGCATCGACAAATACCCTGCGCCTTCGGCTGGGGGTCGACCCAAGTCCGCTGGAGTGTAGGTCATTACGGCGGGATACGGAGCGATGACCATCGACACCTGGCCTGGAGGAGACAAAGAGGCCGCTGCTACTGCTAGGGATATCTGAGGGTCCCGATTGACGTGGGGTACGGGTTGGACTCGAGCTGGATACATATCGAATTGGAGAAGAGTCTATGTTGTCGATGTTAGTAATCCGAATTGAAGAAGGTTTGGCGATGAGCTGTACCTCTCATGGCTGCCCTATTTCCTCGTGGCGTCATCTCGCCGTCATCCATGGTAGAGGAGGCCCTGATAGGAGAGCTTGGCTCCTCCATCCGGGCATCGGGGGTCTCTGCACTGCTGCTGTTTCCTCTGGCGGGGGACGACTGGAAGAACATTGGGGACGAAGATGGAACAGCAGCCTCGCCCCTTAGGCGTCTTGAGGCACGGGGAGTTGTCTGAGCAGGGCTACTCGCCTGCATCTGCTGCTGAGAGCGTGTCGAGCGAGCGGGTGATGGGGCTGTTGAGTCCTTCGCTGGGCGGCCCCTACGACGAGAAGAAGCGGGCGAAGACATAGTGAGTCGGTCCTACTAGTGATAACCCACTATAGGAATATGAATACTGATAAAGGACCGACTAATCGAACAATTAAGGTGGGCAGTGAGGATTAAGTTAATGGTTGCGATGGTAAAGCGAGGGGGGAGCAACAGGCTGTTAGGGGATCATAATAACTGGAACCCGGTCGGAACTTTTTCTCGCTCTGTGGATTTCGAGCACGACGCGCTTCGACGCGCCTCACGCGTAAAGTGGTTTCCCATTTCGGTCGACGTGAGTGTCAAGCCACTAATATCACGTGAGAGAATGGCTCATTGTGATAGATACTCTTGTGATACGTGGTGGTATTGTCAGCCACTACTACTTTAGTTTATACTAGCGCATACTAGCCACAATACGGTGTATTAATGGGTGAAATCCTGAGACCTGACGGCCAACAGACTCAGAGCCATGATTCTGAGGCTTGGCAGACGTGGATGCACAGCCACCTCATCGTCAGTGGCGTTTGTTCAAGCCTGATATAGCTTAGTCTCATTACGGGGTTTGGGTCGATTCAAGGAGTTTAAACAGGCAGCAAATAGGAGCAAGATTCAAGGAGAAATCGGGTATGGGTCATGGGACAAATAATACCTACCTAGGTAATTAGTAGGAAACAAGTAAACAAAACCACAGAATAATGAGATCCGATCCGCCTTTGCCACCTCACCACCCAGCACATGCTTGATATTGCTGCTGTTTTCTGGGTGTTTATTTAGAGAATCTTAGGCGCCAGCTCACCTCTAATAATAAAGTCCAGCGCGTAGTTTCTACCAGTTACCAACCATCTTTTGATCCGCTCCCAAGGGGGTTTGGAGCCGAAGGATTTCTCTCGGAGCACCACTCAAGCTCCGAAGCCAGCACCGTTCAGAGTCCGGTGCGTTTCAGCAGGCGCTTGATGTCACTAAGAAAAGATCGACGGTCCACACCCCGCGCTATTACCACAAATGGAAGCATGTCTCAGTGACTTGGCGTTGAGTCGGGAGATGAATGGATGATGTCTTTATCTGCACCACAGTTTCCAGCTTTTTCATTGTTTGGTCCTTCCATTCGACTCTTTTGCAACCACTTTCGTCACAAAGAGTACATTGGGGAATCTTTGCATTTTGGTGACTGTGTCACTGCGCATTATTCTCCTACAACGTGGTCGAGACTTTTTGTTTCTTCCCTTCCTTTCTTTTTTGTTGGGTCTTTCAGCGCATGTCGAGCTTCTTTCATTAATGTTATTCATTCAATAATCCTTGAACCTGTCCCTTATCTCACCGAGTTGAGCTCGGAATGTGTGTTGATATATTCTACCTAACTTGCTTGCCCCTCTTGTAACCTCGTTTGGACGCCTGCACCCGGCTACGTCTTGCATAGCTACCCTACCATTTCCTTTGAATATTCTGGAAACCGACACTGGCATTTTCGCCTCCCGCAACCATGGCGAATGGCTTGGGTGAAGCCCTGGAAAAAGCTGGGGGTAATGGCCACAAGAGCGAGGGTGTCGGAATCAAGACATTTGTTGCATCCCTGGCGACAGCGCTCATCATTTTTGCTGTCGAATTCTTGCTATTTTTGCTTCTCAAGGGGAAGCTCACCCGTATCTAGTGAGTAAAATCCAAGACCCCCCGCGCATGATCGTGCTGCTAATCGGGGGTTCCTCTAAAGCCAACCGAGAACGTACTTGGTTCCTGACAGAGAACGTACTGAACCGTCTCCGCCTGGCCTGTTTCGATGGATTGGCCCCGTTTTTCGTACTTCGAGCTCCGAATTCATTCAAAAGTGTGGCCTGGACGCCTACTTCTTCTTGCGATACCTGCGAATGCTCCTTAAGATTTTTATACCCTTGGCGTGTCTTATTTTGCCGGTCCTTCTGCCCTTGAATAAGGTAGGCGGCAAGGACCTGACCTTTAAAAATGGTACCCATGGTGGGAGTCAGTGGAATGTTACCGGTCTGGACCGACTCGCATGGGGTAATGTTACCCCCGAGAATACATCTCGCTACTGGGGCCATTTGATTATGGCACTTATTGTCATTTTCTACGTTTGTGCGATCTTTTTCGATGAGCTGAGGGGCTATATCCGCCTCCGACAGGCTTACCTGACCTCTCCCCAACACCGACTACGAGCATCGGCTACAACTGTTTTAGTGACTGCGATCCCAGAGAGCTGGCTTTCGGTGGAAGCCCTTGAAACCTTATATGATGTCTTTCCCGGTGGTATTAGGAATATATGGATCAATCGCAACTTCGACGACTTGAACGAAAAAGTGAAGGAGCGAGATGCACTTGCCTTAAAGCTCGAGGCAGCAGAAACAGATTTGATCGTCAGATGCAAGAAGGCCCATTTAAAACAGGCTAGAGCAGCGGCGAAGAAAGCTGGCGTGAAAAAGTCCGAGAGAAAAGAGAAAGAACTCGCTGATGCGAAAGCGTCGCAGCTCGCCATGAATGGTGGTGTTAGCTCTGGTGACCCACACCAAGCCCACACAGTTGCTGAGGTACTGCATCGTATTCCGATCGCTAGAAAAGAAACCGAGGACAGAAAGAAAAAACGCCTAAACCCCCTCGATCCCGCTCTGCAAGTGGCTGGAGCCGTAAGCCACGGTGTAGGCAAGCTAGGGAAAACGGTCATTGGAGGATTTAGGAAGACAGATGCCAGCGACCCAACTGGGACCCTGGCCCGGTCAGAAAGCTTACCGCTAGAAAATGATGTCAATACTGCTGATGCGGAAGGCTCCGACGGTTCGCAGCCAAGGAGACCATTCTGGAAAAGCAAAGTTTCCAGAACGGGTAACATGGCGGAAGCCGACGAGCTTCCACTTACAGCACCCGAGACCCCAAGAGATGACGGGAACATATCTAGTTCCGACGGGGGTTCGCCGGTAAAAGAACGTGCCAGTGATGATAACGCACACCTGAAACATGATGACCAACCCCTTGACGATGAATATCCAATTGCATACAACCAAAATTTCAACGAGGAAGAGTTAGGAGAGCCATTATGGAAGAAATACATCAAACCAAAAGACCGCCAGACCATGCGACTACCCATTTTCGGCCTAAGTTGGATGCCCTCCCTTTGGCTTATTGGGAAGAAAGTTGACACGATTGATTACTGCCGCAAGGAAGTGGCGAGATTGAACGTGGAAATTGAGCTTGACCAACAACACCCAGAGAAGTTTCCGCTCATGAATTCTGCCTTTATCCAGTTTAATCACCAGGTTGCTGCACACATGGCGTGCCAGGCAGTCAGCCATCATATACCCAAGCAAATGGCACCTCGAATTGTGGAAATCTCACCGGACGACGTTATCTGGGATAATATGTCAATCAAATGGTGGGAGCGCTATTTGCGCACATTTGGCATCCTTGCGGTTGTCATAGGCATGGTCATTGGCTGGGCATTTCCTGTGGCATTTACTGGTTTGGTATCCCAACTTAGCTACCTAGAACAAGCATTCACCTGGTTGGAATGGCTATCCAAATTACCGGAATGGCTTATCTCTGCCATCCAGGGTATTTTGCCTGCACTTTTCCTAGCCATCCTCATGGCTTTGCTGCCTCTTGTTCTTCGTTTCCTGAGTAGAACACAGGGCCTTCACACAGGCATGGCTGTTGAGCTTACCGTGCAGAACTACTACTTCGCCTTCTTGTTCGTCCAGCTTTTCCTGGTTGTTGCAATCTCTTCCAGTTTTTCGACCATCATCAACAATGTCACAGATTTCACAAGCTGGCCTGAACTCTTGGCCCAGAATATTCCCCTGTCCAGCAACTACTTTTTCTCATACATGGTCCTTCAGGCAATGTCTGTGAGTGCTGGTGCCTTGGTGCAGATTGTCAGCCTCGTGAGCTGGTTCGTTCTTGCCCCGTTGTTAGACAACACCGCCAGGACCAAATGGGCCCGGACAACAAACCTGAACCAGATGCAATGGGGAACTTTCTTTCCAGTCTATACAACTCTTGCATCAATCGGTATGCTACTTTCAATCACCACTTTGGGATATGAATTCCAAGCTAATTTATTTATAGGTTTGATCTACTCTGTTATTGCGCCCCTCATCTTGGTGTTCAATGTCGTGACATTTGGTTTGTTTTGGTTTGTTTACCGGTATAACACACTTTATGTTACCAAATTTCGCTTTGATACTGGTGGCCTGTTATTCCCCCGCGCTATCAACCAGCTATTCACCGGGTTATACGTCATGGAGCTGAGCTTGATCGGTTTATTTTTCTTAGTCCGTGACGTGCAGGGTAACGTTGCCTGTGAAGGGCAAGCAATCTGTATGATTGTGGTGCTCATACTCACGGCTGGGTACCAAATATTGCTGAATGATGCTTTTGGACCACTCATTCGCTACCTCCCTATTACGCTGGAGGACGAGGCGGTCCGTCGAGACGAGGAATTTGAACGCGCTCAAAGGGCGCGGTTGGGCCTGGATGGGGACGAAGAAGAGGAAGAAGAGGCAGATACCCTCGAACACCAACTCAGGGAACGCGAAAATGCGGAGCACCAGGCAGATAAAGCGCGTGATATTGAGCTGAAGAATTTGGAAGCTGGCGCCGATTTCCGTCATTGCCGTGAAGCCCATAGGTTTTCCTCCCATGATACCGACTGCCGGTCCTGGAACAAAAGATCTTCCAATCGACGGTCTAAGTATTACGGGCAAAACTCTGGCGGCTCAATCCCAACTGTGCAGCGAATGCGCGAGAAACTTGCACATGATGCTGAAGCTCAAGCTGCTCCAACACGAAAACATGGGCAAGCATTATTCGCAGGCATCCACGATGAGTTGGAGGATCTCACACCAGATGAACGTGACCAGCTCGTCCAGCGAGCTTTTCAACACGATGCCCTTCGCGCCAAGCGCCCTGTCATCTGGATTCCTCGGGATGACATCGGTATCAGCGACGATGAAGTGTACCGCACCCAACAATTCAGCAAACACATCTGGATTAGCAACGAGTATCAAGCTTTGGACGGCAAGTGTCGCACGATTTTCAACCGCAGTCCACCCGACTTCTCTGAGGTTGACCTCATTCAGTTATAATACCCTGATGAGGCTTCCCGTGACTGCACCTTGGATGATTGGCCATACTTCCACTTCGCGATGTGAAGATTAGTTTTTTTTAGCAGATGGCGTTAGGGAAGGGAAGGCGATCTTAATTTTGTTGACTTTAAGAGGATTTGCATTCCTGGCCTAGGAGCATATGTATTTTACCTGAGCCCTGTGTAAATATTACGTGAACTGAAACTATATTAGAATCCTTAATCCTTCAAGAATTGGGTTACATTGATTAGTTGAATTAGTGTTATGAATCGAATAACGTATGATTAATTGCCTTAGATTTTATATCAACAGGAACCAAATATCTTCCGGGTTTTTGCTTCATGCTCTCTTATTCATATAGGTATCGTCCCCGTACGCATCGTGCACTGACGACTAATCAGGCGAAATAATTCCAAAAACATAAAACATCATCACTATACAAATAATAAGAGAACTAATAAAAAACATTCATGTGAAATCATTTAGCAGGGAGCAGGAAGAGCGCCAACGCTGCTCGCAGTATTGAAAAGCCCAAGCTCAGCTTCACGGCGACGGACAAGACCATCGGAAACCTCTCCGTTGGCATGCACCCATTGAGGAAGTTCATTATTGGCAACATCCACGACGTTCTCGCCGGCATTCATCCGCGAAACAAGACTGGAGGAGCCCATTGCTCCGGTCCCAATATTGTAGCACCACGAGACGAGAGCACCGTACTGGTTATCGTTGAGTGTGACAGGGTCTGCGAGGGCGTTCGTGACAGCATCTTGGAAGCCCTGGGTTGAGGGGGCACACGGTTAGTATACTGACTTGGAGCTGGATGATAGGGAAGGAGGAACGAGGGGAGTGTTGGGAGGACTTACGGTGAGGTCAGAGGCCAGGAGCGAAGACGCATCTGGCTCGCTTAGGGGCTGAGCGTAGGGGACATCAGAGCAGGACCAGTCGCCGCAGAGATGGCCATAGCCGATCGTAGGGTTGCCGTAGCCATCATCATAGACGTCGCCCCTGTAGGCCTCGAAGCCCTTGATGAGGTCAAGGGTTGGGCCGTTCACTGGAGGGCCTACGCAGGCAGCGGCGAGGGCGGGGATAGTAGCAATGAGGACTTTCAGAGATGAATGCATCTTGATTGTAAGAATGAAGAGTGAGGCTGTACTTGAGGCTTGAGTTTGATATGTTCCCAAGTGAAGGAGGATGGCCCCGAGGGTTTTGGTATTGCTGAGTTGATTGACATGCTGAGTTCGAGGTAGGATTTATGGGCCTCTTTATAGATTTCTTTGATCCTCGATGTCCTTTATCTCTTTCTTCAACTCTTGGAGAGAGATCTTCCATTTTTCCGAGGTGCTTCATCAGGATCGACGTCCAAAGCATCCACAATACGATGCATCGTCATGCTCTTTGCGGCTCGTTTCTAATCTTGGCAA
The DNA here is from genome assembly GCA_027569095.1 of Aspergillus conjunctus. Lineage (NCBI taxonomy): Eukaryota > Fungi > Ascomycota > Eurotiomycetes > Eurotiales > Aspergillaceae > Aspergillus > Aspergillus conjunctus. The sequence continues at coordinate 156,258 of JAPDEL010000074.1, read as the reverse complement.
CCCGTGGGTTGGGAAGGTTGAAAAACCTCGGACATTGCTTTTTCTTGCCATAGTTTACGATGTTGATCCTATCCTTGTAGTAATGGTGTTTGCTGGTTCATGAAAGTTTGGGTAGTATCAAGTCCGCAAACTAACGGTCGTATTTGCCCGCGGATCAACACGGGCTAATGTAAACCTCGTTCTGGCGTTGATCCTTTCTCTTCATATTGTACCTGCATGGTTCTGTGCTTGATTGCTGAAATTCCATTCGACGATGACCGAATACGAGATTTTGGACCCTCCTGATGCTTAAGTTTGAACACGAAGATCAGCAGAACTTCGGATCATGGACATTGCTCATCAGCTATTCTTAGAACTCCCAGGTCAAGAAAGCATAAATTATCTTCTCGTAAGGACTCAGCGAATGTGACCGCAGGTCACTTCTTGGGTCTTCGCGGTTGAACCTCACAAAGCTGAGTATCATCATATTTTATTTTTAGGCTTCGCATTGTAAGATGAGAGTCTTCTTGCCAGATCAACTTGCCTCGTCTGTCCCAACCTCAGTGGGGGGGGTTCGAGAAATGCTCGACGGGGGAAGACCTTGCACTGGTCACCAGTTCGGCAAGTCACTTGCCAGTAGAAATAGTCGTTATGTGGAGGGTTTGTCCACCTTTGGTCGATGTCGAAGAAGAATAACCTGCACTTAACGGTATCCAAATGGCTAGCGACAACGGATACAGCACTGCGTCTCATAGGAGACATGTCGTATGTGGGAACTTTGGAGGAGATTCCTTTTGATAAGAATCCAGAGGCTTCTGAGACGAACAAGAAAGACATCAATCTCGGGTGGAGGGGGCGAGTTCTTCCTTTCTTATGTACAAATCCCATGACGTGAGCTACTATTGATTTTTTTTTTTCATTAATCTCTGCAGAACACCGTACCTTACGTGTCTATATTATTTAAATCAATCCATGAATTTGCACAGAGGCTGCTTGTAATTTTCGATCATCCAGTACGGCCTGCGTACCCCATCCCATTCCTCATTGAGCTTGGGCACCTTGATCTCCTCCCATTCGACATCGAACCCGGCCTCAAACAGGTCCATCTCCACCACCTTCTGGTAAACATCATAGCTGATTTGTCGGTCTGCTCCCATACCGTTGAAGAAGCTCCATCTCCCGTCTTGTTCCAGTAGTCCAATCACCTGCTCCGTAAAGAATTCACGAAAGTCTGCATAAGATTCTGCAAACGTATCATAGTAAATCGCGTCGAACATCTCCCCCTGTCCAACCAGATCAGGGAGTATATCCTGCCATCTGCCCTCGTGAATGTGAACACCCGGTTTCTCACCCCAGCCCTTCCGCTTCATTTCTGCAACAACTTCAGGATGAGCCTCAATGATATGATGCGATCCTGGAGATTGTTCTTGTAGGAAACCATCCACGATACCCATACCGTGTCCAATATTCAGCACACGAAGGCCAGGTGTAGGTAGGAGCTGCTTGGCCGACTTAGCCATAATATCGGATTCCCAAGCCATCATGACCCCATTCTGATCACGATCCAGCAATCGGTCTTGCTGAAATGTCAGATCCGAATTAAGATACCGGGAGCTTGTGACATCGGGACCGGCGCCGGGTGTTGCTGCTGTAGCCGCAGTATCAACTAAATCAGGAACGGATTGATCCTCCTCCACCAGCTGAGCGTTGCCGGAACCTTCCTGCTGCCCTGCTTCTTCATCGTCATCTTCTTCCATTTGCTCGTCATCTGATAATTGTTCGTATCCATCTAGTCTGTTAAGAAGCAATTCCGCCCTCACACCCGCATCCACGAGCATAGCATACAATTCATCAAGTCCCAGTCGTTTCGCGATACATCCGGGCGTCTCGTCATTCAAATCTAGGTCGTTCCAGATAGCCCCCTCATGGAGAAGAAATCTCACAGTTTCCACGCCTGCCTGGATGGTGTTCTCATGTTCAGTTGTCCCGTTCGCACTGGCGGAGGTGCCGTTCGGCTCGCCATTCACAGCCTCGTCCTCATCAGGCTCACATGCTGCGATAGCTGCATGAAGTGGCGAGTACCCTGTTTCAGGGTCCTTTGCATTGGCTGGGTTTCCGAGCGCTTCACGGGCACGAATTAGTCGCCGGAGTTTCGGGATGTCATGCTGGGAGGCAGCGAGTAGGATTTCTTGGACGTCGAGGTCGACGTCGATTTCTGTTATTGGATCCGCCATATTCGATAAACAAAATTTGTGAACCTGCTACTAGATATCTGAGATCAGCTTTGTTCTTCTCCATTAATGAACTGGAGGGAGTTAACAAAACAGTTCCAAGCCCCGCGGAGTGCAGTCGAGAGCCCGATTGAGGTTGGACGAAGAAAGAGTTGCCAGAATTACCCACCTAGATATGAAATAAAAATAAAATCTGTGTTTCTGGCTAAATGAAAATTTGACCAAGCGTACTGTTGGTTTCGAAGGTGCTTTGCGTCTGTTGAGATAAAAAGTTCACCCCGCCTGAGATATAAAATTTCCGTCGCCGCTTTCGTCCCCGCATCATATCAACTCGGGATCTCTACCATTGGTGAAGGTCAACTTGTTGAACCTCGCATACAAGAACAATATTAAGTTACTCGCGTGGTACAGTTTTTGAGACATCTAAAGAAACAGCTTAATATATAATGATAGCTACCCTATAAATTATAAAGTCTCACCAGACGTATTGGAAGTAGACTGGGATTAAATGTGCCCTAGATGTTTGTTAATGGGAGGTTCGAGATTGAGGTTGAAATAGTGAAAGAGAAGAGAAACAGTTCGCCTAGTTGCTGGGATAAATCTGGAAAACACTATTTGTACATATACCTAGTTCCCACCATAGACCACTCCGAAGCGACGCATAGCTCTGGTAAGAACTAGGGTCGCAGAAATGAATTAAAACGGATGACACCGCTGGCGCACGCAGCCAGCCCTTCCCATGTAGATTTGCTTTATTTATTTTTTCTCTTCCGTACTGGTGTTGACGTTCAGCCCTAGACCTTCAGCATCAAGGTACAGTTTGTTCCTGCCACCTTGCTCCTGTAGGATCTGGGCGATTTGTCTCGCATTTTCGATCTTACGAAGTTCGACGTAGCTCTTGCTCTTCTTGATTGCATCTCCGATCAGTTCGGCCGATCGGGCCTCGCCTTGAGCTCGAACAATGAATGCTTGTTTCTCTTGGCGTGCCTTGTCGACAAGGAAAGCGGCTCGCTGGGCATCTTGTTGAGCAACTTGCTTGGCTTCGACGGCAGCAGTGAATTCGGGGGAGAAGGTCAAATGCTAGATAATTTAGAAACGAAAACGTTAGCGGCACCAAACTAATCATCAGTAGTTCACACGAATGGGAGTATACCGTCAGAGAAACATCGTCTAGGGCGATGTTGAAGCGGGCGGCGCGACGAGCGAGGTTATCCCGGACCAATCGTGCGACGTTCTCTCGCTGGGTGATGAGCTGACTGGCGTTGAACTGAGCGACAACGCTCTTCAAAACCTCGTTGACAATGGATGGAAGAACCCTCTCATCAAAGTCTTGGCCGAGTGTGCGGTAGATTTGAGGAAGAGCATCGACTCGAGGCCGCGATAGCACACGACAGGTGATGTTCACCATCTGTAGATCCTTGGTACCAGTGAGGGAAGGAATGTTTCTCGGCTTAGCTCGGACATCGTAGATAATGGGGGTTTCAACCCAGGGAATCATGAGATGTGTTCCTATTAGAGGTGATTAGAATTAGTTGGTCGCGGTCTTGAATAGAAAGCCCATGTAATCATGCGCTTACCTTCACTGTAGATTTCTTTCTTAACACCACCTACCCTGGAGTATTTGATGGCGCGATGACCTCCGTCAACTGAAAAGACAGATAAAATTAGCCTATCCATCCAAAGACAATTATTAAGGGAGAATAAATGCTCCTCACCGTTGAAGAGCGAGTTGGACAGGGCCCATCCTCCAACACCAAGCAAGATCAAAGCTCCGGTTGCTCCCAAACCACCGCGGCCACCAGATGGAAAGCCGCCGCCAAAGCGCCCCCCACGGTTCTGCAAAATAACCTGGAGTCTCTCCCACTGATCCCTTGGATTCCGAGCCATGATAGTCGTGGATGAAAGAGAAGTTGGTGAGTTTTGAGAGAAGGTTGGATGAAGCCTGCGAGGTCCGTCAAACTTCCGGCAAATCTCCAGATTTGGACACCGCCTTGGGGGTAAGCTAACCTAACTGCCACCCCCATTTGACTTGATCAGTATATTCACTTCAAAGTGTTGGTGTTTGTCTGTGGAGGGAAAGTTGCGAATTGATTTCTGTCAAAATTTTCAATAAGGACGGCTGTTCTCGCTCAATTCAAATCTCCAAGTTGCTCTTTTCATCGTTTGTGCTATCATACCCATATCCTGTTGATCATTTTCAACACCCTCGTTTACATTCTAAGAGAATTTGCTTGCGCTTCGACTCCATCGCAAATATGGGTTCAGAAAGAGGTGGGAAAAGTGTTTTCCTGGGAAATATCCCGTACAGTATGTGACTGTGATTTCGGGCTCCGCTCTCCCACTCCCATCTGAAGAGTACTAACGATTTGTGCTCAGACCTTACCGAGGAACAGGTCAAAGACATCCTTAGTTCTGCCGGCACTGTCACGAAATTTCGCCTCATGATGAACCCGGAGACGGGAAAGCCAAAAGGATATGGGTTTGCTGATTTTGCGGATGCCGACGCGGCGGCTTCTGCGGTTCGCAATTTGAATGATTACGAGATCATGGGCCGGAAAATTCGTGTGGATTGGCCTCATAATAACGAGAAGGATTCGGTGCCTCTAGATTATTCGCAGACGTCGCAAGTACCTGGCCAAGATGGACAGTCAGGTGCCCAGCAACCGTCTCTATCTCTACCACCCCTTCCTCCTGGCGTGGAACTTCCGCCCCATCTCGATTGCCCGAACGCTATCTCGCAGACGCTGTCATCCCTCCCCCCGAATCAACTGCTTGATGTACTTTCACAAATGAAGTCGCTCGTGATGGCAGACCCTGCACGTGCGACGGAACTTTTGCGCCAAGCGCCTCAGCTTGCCTATGCGATATTCCAGGCTTTGCTATTAATGAACCTCGTCGATTACAGCACACTAGGGTCCGTGGTGGAGCAAGCTGCGCAACCTGCAGCCCCCCCTCCTGGCGCACAAGCTTTTCAATCTTACTCGGCGGTCCCTGGTCAGGTGTCTACACCACCGATAGCCAACACTCCTTTCGCACCCCAACCGCCACAGCCGGCACAGCAGCAGCTCCCTGGACAGGAAGAGCTACTGCAGCAAGTGCTTAATATGCCACAATCAGCCATTGATGCACTCCCGCCGATGGAGCGGAGTCAAATCATGCTTTTAAGACAACAGTTAATGCAAGGGGGGATGCGGTAGTGGGGCCTACATTTTTATTTCGATTCATTCAGGTGGTGTTATGCACTCTGGGATTTTTGTGAGTAGAGGCGACATCGGGTTATGGCGCAGATACGGTTGGTTTATTTATGGGTTTTCGTCATTTGATTCGGATGTACACTTAAGAACTTAGCGGATATCGCATACTTGGTATTCCCTTTTCCATTTTCTTAGTATAAAGTCACCCTCGTCCGGTGAAACGCAAAAAAGCAATCTTATCTTTCCGAGCTGAAGAGTACACATCCGAGCGTAGCCTACTAGGGCACACCCATCTTTGTTGGGACTCTAGGTATTAACCCGAAATGTGTAGATGAAGAAACAAAAGTACGCCACTTCCTGAATCTATGAGTTTTTGAGTTTGCACCCGAGGCCCTCCGTCGATTTCAGCACCTATGATACGCTGACCTCCTGTGAATCCTGAGGGAGGAGTGTGCATTAGCGACGACGCCCAACTGGTATGATTTACAAACCACTCTCTACTCCGATCTCCGACTGCATAAAGCCAAGGGTTGTATTCACGGTTGATTGACGTTGCTCGGCGTGTCATCTCGTGCAGTGGCCCTGACTTACCTCCCCTGTTCCTATTCCCATCAAGTTCGGTGAGTCCTCTAGACGAGGGTACATTATATCAGCGCCAAAGCAAGAACAAGCTTCAACCTTGCTCTTTAAGGGAATGAATCGGTAATCGATAATCGTGTTCTCCAGAAGGTGTGCGTGCGTGATCAGTGAGGAGGATGCGCTGGCCCACGACTGTGATGTGCCCCATCAGGGAAGAAGCGCTAAGGACCCACGAGGGGATCCCTCGAGCTTCCTAGGGAAGGAAGATGTCTGGACTACTCCGCACAGGGGTCATATGTCAATGCTACTATCTAAGTAGTAGGTAAAGTCAGATCGGCTCGCCATCGAATGGGTTGCTTCCCGGGTTGAGCTTCCCTACCTAGTACTTAGGATCCACTAGTAGGTGGCTAGTACTTAGCTGCCATTGGCACCATTGTCCATTGTCCATTGTCCTATTGATGTTTTTCTTTTTCTTCCTTCCATCCCGACGGTGGTGGCTTGATAGATCTCACCGAATCCCACCAGTCCTAACTACGGCCGGTCTCGCAGGGAAGGTTCCCATTCCTGTTACATCAGAAAATCAGGATGCTCCCTGACCTGACATCGACATTTTCGGGCCTACGGCAGGCTAGTTAACTTTATCTGGGATCTATCGGCATCCAAGATTTAGGACGCCATCAAAAGCCACCATGCCTCGCCTTTTGTGGTTCTTATCAAAGTCATCACTTTCTTCACACTCCGGAAATAACGAGCCAACCGACCCTTTAGGACGGGGTGGTGGGCATGGCACAACATGAAATTCCATATAAAATTCCTGAAAAGTAGGGAAAATCTAGTTAACTGGGGCGAAGGTTGCACAGCTCAGTGGGATGGGACGGGAGATCTTCTTGAACCTACAGAATGGACCCATATTTTTGCTTTTTCTAGTCTGATTCCCTCTCCCTTGAAATGGAGAAGCAACAGGATTCTGGTGCTGTGGGTCAATTTTTTGAAAATGAACACGGGGGGTTCTAGATACCCCCCGAAATGAGTATTAAGAGGTGCAATTCTCCGCGAAGTGAGCCTATGGAGATCCCTGTATTTAAACTGCACATGGGCGCACGCGCACATCTGCTTTTTTATTTTAATAACCATTTTAATCCAGCCATATCATTGAGACCTAAAATCATTGTTCGATATGAAGACTTCGGACTTTCAGACGCACCTCCACACGACGCTGAAAACCTGGCGGCGATTACAACAGCTGCTCAGCGATGGGCAAATTGAATTGAACGGCTCGAACCTCGACATACCCGCGGTGGTAGCGATTGCGCAGTAAGGGCATCAATACCTATTCATCTGTATGGAATCATTGTCTTATAAAAGCAACAGTCATGATTGCGCGCCTCGAATCACCAAAGACCCGATTATTTTGGACGGAATTGATGCGAGTGTACGGGTGCTGAAAGACCACCTTGACAAAGGCCATAGTGTATATGGTATGTCTATTCATAGACAGATAATTATTGGGCATACAATTCCTAATGCGGTCTGACAGGCGTGAATACTGGATTTGGGGGTAGTGCAGACTCACGAACGGATAAGGTAGTTTCACTGCAGTCGGGTTTACTTCAGCTCACGCAGGCTGGCATCTTGCTTTCTTCAGACAAAGGTGGTGATCGGAACTCCAATCTCGACTCGCATGCGATGCCGGCTCCATGGGTCCGAGGTACTATTGCGGTGCGCTGCAATTCGAACATCCGCGGCCATTCTGCTGTTACCATTCCAGTGCTTGAGTCCATGACGCAACTCTTAGAGCACAGAATTACCCCAATAGTACCTTTGAGAGGCTCAATTTCCGCGTCAGGCGACTTAATGCCTCTTTCCTACATTGCAGGGGCTATCGAAGGAAACCCAGATGTATATGTTCAGGTTCAGGGCTCTGAGAAGACTGAGATTATGACTTCTAGTGAAGGTCTAAAATCCAAGGGCATAAAAGCACTGAAACTAGGCCCCAAGGAAGGCCTTGGTCTAGTCAATGGCACTTCAGTTTCTGCTGCTGTCGCCAGTCTGGTCATCTACGAAGCCCATCAGCTGACTGTCTTGGTCCAGACACTCTCCGCCATGGGTGTTGAGGCCCTCATGGGAAACGCAGAGAGCTTTCATCCCTTTATCTCCGCTATCCGACCACATGATGGGCAAATTGAATGTGCGAATAATTTGTTGTCCTTTTTGCACGGGTCAAAACTAGCCCAGGGTCTTCATACCCAAGCAACTCGCAATCGGCCAGGCTTGATTCAGGATCGTTATGCACTTCGATGCGTACCACAATGGGTTGGGCCGCAGCTGGAAGACCTCCTTCTAGCCCATAAGCAAGTTGCGATCGAGCTGAACTCGTCTTGTGACAACCCTCTTGTGGATGTGAAATCTGATAGCATCTACTCTGGCGGCAACTTCCAAGCTGTGTCTATCACATCGGCAATGGAAAAGACACGATCGTGTCTCCAAATGCTGGGCAAACTCGTCTTCTCGCAAGCGACAGAGATGATTGATCCAAGTCTCAATAATGGATTGCCTACCAATCTCGTTGCTGATGATCCGAGTTTATCCTTTACGATGAAAGGAGTAGATATCAGCATGGCCTCCTATATGGCGGAGCTCGGTTATCTGGCTAACCCGGTCAGTTCTCACGTTCAGTCGGCGGAGATGCGCAACCAGGCAATCAACTCCATGGCTCTAGTTTCAACTCGCTACACTATGCAAGCCGTGGAAGTCTTATCCCTCATGTGTGCGTGTGACTTGTATATTGCCTGCCAGGCTCTCGATCTGCGCGCACTTCATTTGACTTTCCTGGAACAAGCAAAATCGCAGATTTATACTACCACATCCAGCGTTTTCTCCAAGTACCTGTCCGAAACTGAGATTGCAAGCTTAGCCAACTCCCTCACCCACTTCCTGACACAGGCGTGGCCAACGACCAATCGTTTAAGTGCCCCTGATCGGGTCCACACAGTCGTTGAGAGTGCACTCTCCGTCCTTGTGAATACCCTCAAATCTCACCAAGGCCCTAGCCTCGCGGACATAGATGCATGGAAAACCCAGACACGCGCTGCTCTGGGCAAGGTGTACCAAGAGGCTGCGGACACCTTTTTCCAAAATCAACACACCGCAGATCTTCTCGGTGATGGCTCCAGAATCCTGTACGAAACCGTCCGAACAGAACTAGGTGTTCCGTTCCACCAGGGGTTCGTTGAGCATCCGACAATTGACGAACAGGAATTGGACGGCCGTGCTAAGAAAACTATTGGATCGTGGATCTCGATCATCTACGAGGCAATCCGAGATGGACGAGTTCTTAGTCCATTGATGAAGTCGCTCACACCCGTCCCGGATGATCTAACAATGATAGTGAACGTTGAAGATGCCCCGAGCTCTGTAAGCTCAGGAACGGGCCTCGATTGATTGACTGGACTCGAGCAGATAGGCCTGTGCTTCCTGGAGAGGCAGAATACCTTCTTTATAGATTTCTAATCTCCTTCTGCTATATGATTTGTGTGCACTTTTTTTCTTGATTTACCAGAATTTGATATGATGCTCTTTGTCTTTATTGTCTCTTCAGTGTTTAGAAGCTTTGGATTTGAGAATGAGCATCACTTGCAATCGATTATAATGAGCAGACTCATGAAAAGGGTAAAATCTCAGTAACACATTTTAGTGAATACCTGACTCCTCACTCAGCATCCTCTTCCAACGCTTTCCTCTCCACTGTCTCCTTTCGTCTTGCTTTTTCGCCTCCCATTTAGTATCTCATTTGGGGTATTTCTTTCTTTCTAGGCAATGAAGTTTCATGTTTTAATTATTCCATTCAATTTTGGTTTCTTGCTTTTTTTTTTCTGGAATCCACGTACTCCTTTTCATCATTGACTTGCACCGAGAAGATTGTTATTTTTTGGAATATGACCTTCACAAGGAAGACTCCTCCCATCTCCATCCCCCCCACACGTGTCTCAAAACGATTGAGACGAGGAACTCACCCCCACCCATCTCAAGATGAATCATCCAACATTTCCTGCTCATCTAGTCCCCCAATAGGGGCACCAGGACTTGAGCTTGACCCCAATATCCCGGAAATCATCAGATCTCAGCCGTATTCAGGTCCAAAGAGCTCTCGTACTCAACTGGCCCTGGGTTTACCGCCCTTATACAAACTGGGTGATATCTACATTTCGATTACCAAAAGAGCAATAGAGCTTCAACTTGATGACTTTCTCTCTCATATTTCATCAAGGCAACTGCGTGTAGTCACAGTGTGCTCCGGCACTGAAAGCCCATTGCTAGCACTAGAGATGGTCCAGAAGAGTGAGTTGTCTCACATTTCTAGATGTTAACAGAAAGAAATTTGACAAGGCTCACAATCTATTAGATCTAAAAACTCATTTCAACCGAGATTTCAATGTTCATCATCTCTTCAGCGCTGAGATCGTCCCCTTCAAACAGGCCTATATTGAACGAAATTTTCATCCTCGATTTATTTTTCGGGATGTATCAGAGCTCAGAGATCGAGTTGCGTGAGTTTCTTCTTCTTTTACCTCTCTAGAGTACCTTTTTCACCTTCCTAATACTGACCTACGATGTCATTAACCCAGTCAAACCGCCTATGGGTCGTTAGAGAAGATCCCTAAGAATCCTGATATCCTCATAGCTGGTTTTTCGTGTGTCGACTTTTCTGGATTGAATAACAAACGAAAAACGCTCGACGAGAAGGGTGAATCGGGAGGAACATTTTGGGGCATTGTCCGCTATGCTAAGACATACCGACCACCCATAGTCATTTTGGAGAATGTGAAAACTGCGCCCTGGGATAAGATCGAACAGCATTGGGATGAAATCGATTACTTCGCTGTGCATGTAGACATCGACACAAAGGAATATTATCTACCGCAGACGCGCGAGCGAGGGTATATGTTTTGTGTAGATCGGAAGCTCATGAAGAAAAATGGTCTTCGAGATGAGGACATGTTGAGGTGGACGGATGTCTTCGCTAGCTTCAAACGTCCTGCAAGCTCCCCTGCTGGCATGTTCTTGGTGGATGCTGATGATCGAAGGCTTGAGCAAATCGAGAAAGACATGGCTGTTCGCATTGTGTCTTCATCATCTCGCGCTACAGTCAACTGGGCTAGATATCAGGTGCGTCATCAGAGCTACAGGCTTAACCAGGGCCTTGGGTATAAACGTCCAGTGAGTAAGTCACAAGACGATGGAACATGTCAAATGCCCGACTTTGCATGGCAAACTTGGGTTAAGTCTCTACCTGAGAGGGTTTGGGATACTATCGACGTCAACTTTCTGCGCAAGCTTGCGGAGGGGTATGATATGAACTACAAAGAGTACTAGCCCCGTCTTATTTTACGTTTATGCTGTTATGGAGAGGTGTCAACTGACTAAGGAGTAGGAGATGTATTGAACTTTCCCAGGGAGTCGAACGAGAAGTCGATTCTAGAGCATATGGAATCGTCGGTTGCATCACACCATGTGGAATTCCTTACATCACTACCAGAGGAGGCCCTTTATGTGGACTGGAGTCTCTTGCTCTTCAGGGTTTGCCGCTAGACAGACTTCTGTTAACTCAAGAGTCTCAGCGTGAGCTCCAAGACCTAGCCGGTAATGCAATGAGCTCTACAGTTGTCGGCGCAGCGGTCCTATCAGCCCTCATTGTTGGGCATAGGGTTCTCAAAAAAGGAAATCACCGACCTATTGGAAGCTTCAGAGCGCCAAAACACAGGGACATCGCTCCATCGGATAAGTATAAATTAGTACCGAAGACCATGCTGCTAGAACAAGTCATTGATGGCAATACTGCAGAGCTCAAAAAGCAGGCGGTAATGAGTGCAAGGTACTGCGCATGCGAGAGACAAAGTTCAATCAAAACGCCCATTTTGCGTTGCTCGTTGTGCGAACATACAGCCTGTTTAGAATGCGGTGGTAATCCACGACATGCGTATGAACGTTGGAATGGTTTGACACGCAGCCTACCGCTCAGTTTCGTTACTAAACTTAGGACTATTTTGCCACCTCGGTTGGTAGTGTCAGGCATATCTCAGGAAAACTACAACGAATTAAAACATAATCCCGGCGTCAACTGTACATCTCATGTCTGGAGACTATTCCTGGAAGCCGTTGGTCGAGCTATTGGCGATGAACTCCGTCTTGTGGATATCAAAAGAAGTGAGGTTTGGACTGCATCTTATGAAGGAAAATTTTCCATTTTGAATCTCATTCTTGGAGTTGGAAGTATTCATTGGGAATTTTTTGCAAACCCATCTGATACAGAGCCAGCGTTGTGTCTCAACCGGGAAATTCTTTCGAAGCCGATTGCGCGTATGGTACCTACGCGAGGGTCGATCTTGGAGGGTGAATGGGAAGTGTGTGCGCCACTTAGTTCGAGGTGTATGCTACGATTTATGGGTATTGGAAACCAGACACAGACCTATGAAGCAACATGTGGCTTGGAAATTCAGGAATTCTCAGATGCAGAAGTTTGGACACAGATTAACATCCAGGGTCCTGATGAGGATATGAGAGACCTCGAAATTGATATTCGGGGAACGTACAACCTTTTGCGGGATTGTGGAACGGCAAACGCATGTTTACACAAACGACCAGCAATAGACGGAAAACCTGACGTGTACTTGTTTTTGGATCCAACGAAGCTTGGGGAGCCCAAGAATGATTCGTTCGTCTTCTCTTTGGAACATAACCGTAACCCGGGGTATGCGGCACGAGCCACCATCGCCGAGGTGTCACATAAATGGCGCTCATTGAATGTCACTTCGAGTCCAGAACCTACTGCGGTCTATTACCGCAAGTGGACTCGAGTTCCTACGGCAAGATTGAGCTCATACGCTGCCGATAAACCCATTATATGCTACAACTTGGATCCAGAAGTAACGTTCTCTATCAGTAATTATGGCTGTCATAATACGAACATCACTTTGCTCTCATTGTTAGTACCAGAAGAAGCATTTGGTTCTGTTTGGAGTGGTAACGAATGGAACGTTGCGAACCCGACAGACTCTGCGAACCTTGTGCGAGAGTTCTCTTGGCTGCTGCAGAAGGCCACCGGGCTTTTGGCTTTCCATGAATGGAAAGAAGTTGCCAGTGATCAAGGATCAGTCGTGGAGAGCACAGCATGTACCGTGTGTGTACCACCGAAGCCACGCATACTATGGGGTTGTAACAGAAGAGGTTGGATCAGAGCCTACGAGGACCCACATGATGCAGCACTATATGAACGCCAGGTCAAGTCCAAGCCTCCTCCATTTCTCATATTTCGTCGCATAAATGGGGAGGGTTATGGAGATTTCCGAATTACCCTCAATATCCAGACTCTGCTACACCAAGCGTACGACAGATTGATTACTTCTGAACGTCCAGGGCTTGTTTCGTTCCATTGGCGTCTTGTTCCCAATTCCTATGATGCAAGAAATTTGGCTTTCCCCAAGTTTGAGCTTATGAGTAACAGGAATGATCCACCCGGCCCCCAGCCCCCTCGGTTCCTATTGGATTTACGGCCAGAACAACTGAGATCTCTGTCATGGATGATACAGCAAGAAGCTAACGATATTGAGCCATTCATTGAGGAGGAGACCGAAGAGGCAATTTTACCATCATTGATGTGGCGTGCGGAGGGTAGAGCTATAGTACAGAAGGCTATTCGAGGAGGAGTTCTGGCTGATGATGTTGGATATGGCAAAACAGCTATTGTCCTAGGTTTGATCGACATGCAACATCACATCTCTAGCATACCCGAGCCAGATCCGGTAGCAGGGACCATCCCATCAAAGGCCACCCTGATAGTTGTCCCTCACATCATGCTCCAACAGTGGAAATCGGAGATCACCAAATTCCTGGGCGAGAAGTACAAGGTGCTCGTTTTCCAAACCACTGTGGCTCTCACAAAACATACGATCAAAGATATTCGGACCTGTGATATTATATTGGTATCTTGGTCTGTCTTCAACACCGCTAGTTACTACGAAAAGATGAAGAAGTTCACCGGCACTCCCCGGGTTCCAGCTCAGGCGGGTCGTCATTTCGATGACTGGTTTCTTGCCGCGCAAGCTTCTTTAAGGGAGCATGTTCAGATCTTGATAGATCAAGGGCCTCATGCCTTCGTCGACTCTGTTCGTATTAAACGCCAAAAGGTCAAAGATTCTCGGAAACATTATACATATGTCCCTTCTAAACGATTGAGGGGAAGTCAGTACAAAAAAGCAAACCGAAATACGGAATCTGCGGCCCAGAGTGGTGTTCATTATGCTGAGATATCTAGTGCTGATGAGGCATCAGATTATGGAGAGGAAAGCCCCGAGATCCTCCGGAAAAGAGTCGACCATTTTCTCAAACTCGTGTCTCCCTTGTCTTCAGACTCCAGGCTTGAGGGCACATCTGAGTCAGTGGGTGAGGACTCGGAGTACAATGACTCCTCCTCGGAAACACTCTCAATGAGCTCAAATAGCACTGCAAGAAAAAGAAAGCGCCGTGCAACTACCACGGATAATAAATGCACAGGCCAGTGGGATGATTGGATAGAGTTCAACATTGACAAAAACCACAAAACTCAAGATTGGGAGACACTCAGGACCCCTCTACTTCACGCATTCGCATTTAACCGGCTCGTTATTGACGAATTTACATACGCGAAACCGGATAGACTTGGGCCACTTCTCGCATTACGGGCTCGTTCGAAATGGGTTCTTTCCGGAACGCCACCCTTGAATGACTTTGCTGACGTTAAAACCATAGCTCCGTTTCTAGGAGTACATCTTGGGATTGACGATGAGGACCTCGCGTCCCAAAATAAACGTCTAAAGATGCTCTCAAAACAGCGATCTGAAGCAGAGACCTTCCAGTCTTATCGAGCTCCGAGAAGTGAGGCATGGCACAGGAACCGAAACATGATTGCCCAGAGATTCCTAGACCGATTTGCACGAAGGAACGTTGCGGAGATTGACGAGATCCCATTTACCGAGCACATTGTTCTTGTTCCTCAAACGCCAGCTGAGAAGGCGATCTACCTCGAATTATACAAGCAGTTGATGACATACAACCGTCAGCTCCGTCGAAGCGGCCGAAGCAGGTTTAGTGGTGACCAGACCCAGCGGTTGGATGAGATTATCAGTAGTAGCTCAACGGCGGAGGAGGCGTTACTCAAACGATGCACATCCCTTGCCCTTCAAGACCGATGGGATAATGGAAAGCCCGAGGGCGTGACCTGCAAGTCTCTAATCTCAGTTCGGGAGAGCCAACTTGCAAACCTAAGAGACGAGCTTGGTAAGAAGCTCAAGCTTGCAGCTTGGGTTTATTGTACCTGTGATGTGAAACACGAGGGTTTCCATAAATTCATCGAGAGTATCATCAGACACGACTATGGAGATATGACTGTGACAGACAAGGTGTACCCACTTCTAAAAAGGGCGATACTTACATCGACAAGCGAGGACTGGAAAATCTTCTTCGCTCAACCCTTAGAATCCACGACCGCACCCTTATCAAATGATGAGTCCAGCACGGAATCATCCCAAGCAGAGAATGAGGAGGCCGCACCAGGCAAAGAAAAGCTCAAGAGTGCAAATAAGAAACCAAGCAACGAGATAAAGTCCTGCAACCCTACCCACCTCCCTAACAAACCGACTCGGGTAAGAGAATTCGAACCCATACTGCGCGAGGTAACAACCACAATCCGCAACCTCATCGTGGAATGGGTCCTCCGAGAACGAGCACTCCGATTCCTGAAAAACGTACGTCACGTCCAGGCCACCAACGTCTCGCCATCCTCAAAGAGTATCCTCGAATGCTATTGCTGCCACCTCCAACCGGACCACTTCACCGAACTGAGTATTCTAGGCTCATGCGGACACACCCTCTGCGCCGTCTGCGCCGCAGACACAGCCCAGAGGGAAGAATGTCCCGTGGAAGGGTGTCGCGGTTCCGGCAAACGGTTTAACATCATCAACGCCTCAACGCTGGGGTCCGATGAGGAAGACCTTAGCTCCGAGTACGGCGGAAGCAAAATGGGCAAGCTAGTAGAAATTATCCAGGGCGTGCCCGCGGTTGAGCGAATTCTCCTTTTCATCCAGCTCCCCGAGCTCATCGAGGTAGCCTCCAAAGCGCTCGACCTAGCACGCATCAGACACACGACTATCTCAGCGACGGACCGCAAATCCGCACAGAAAGTCGAGCAGTTCCAGAAGACTGGTTTCGGGGAGGAGAAAGTGCTGATCTTGAACCTGGGTAGCGAGATGGCTGCTGGGTTGTAAGTATATCGCTATTCATTCCACTACTAGCTTAACATGTCTGTACCCTGGAAGAATGGAGACATGGGGCTAATGATAAATGATACAGGAATCTCCAATGCGCAAATCACGTTATATTTCTCTCACCCCTCCTCACACAGACTCAATATGATTATGACTCTACCATGACGCAGGCTATTGGCCGGTCTCGCCGTTACGGGCAGTCGAGACATGTCCACGTGTATCACCTGCTGTCGAAGATGACGATTGATGTGAATATATTCCAGGAGCGTCGAGGCGAAAAGGTCTTGATGGAGAGAGAGGGTAAAGCCGTCCTTGTTTCTCACGACGAAGCGATGGAGTCGGAAGCGATGACTTGTCAGGGTCCGTCTTTGGTGGTGGATAATGCATTTTGAAGTATTAGATGCTTTTTTTTCTGTTCCTGTTTGAATGAACGAGAGGATATTGGTCTACTATTTTTCTGTGGTTTTGTGGGTAGTTGGATGATATGGTGATGTTTGAGTAGGATCGGGTTAGCCTATTGCCGTGCATAATGAATGCAAATATGAATATCAAGTAACTCGGCACTGGTGTAGTGAAAACAGGGTCAAGGAAAACTAGAAAACCGAATTGCATTGCGTACTGCTAGATAAACCTTCTATAGCAGCTGGAAAACCACCAGCCAAGTTTGGTCCTATTTTCTCCTCGCAATGAGAAATTCATCAGAACCATTGAGACATACTGTACACACATAATCGGACACCGGGATATGATAGCCACGTCCCCGGGAGGGAAGTTCTTTGTGGGGGGGAACAGAGTATATAATAACAGAAAATCGGGTTAAAATATATTCTTTTGCTCAAAATTATGAATTGTATTGAAACAGGGTAACAAAGAAAAAAAAAAGGTTTATTGCGTTTGCGCATCTAGAGCACCGTCCTTCCTCATCATCGTCTCGGGGCTCCATACGGGGTCCTGCAGGTTGGTGAGACCAGCACTATTCTCGCAGCTCTCCCGGCTAGACAGAGGACCCGGGGCGGCAACGTTAACCTGGCTACCGGCAGTAGCGTTGGCGGAATCCTTGAGCGCGGTGAGAAGAGTCTTGATTGATTCGGGGGTCAGATCTTCGTAGTAGTCGTCGTTGATTTGCACCATGGGGGCGTTGACGCAAGCGCCCAGGCATTCGACCTCGATGAATGTGAAAAGGCCGTCTTCGGTTGTGTGGCCGGGGGTGATACCCAGGTGTTCTGTGATGGCCTGGACGATCTTGTCGCTGCCGCAGCCACCGAGTTGGCAGGGTGTCTGGAGAAGAAAAGGGCTTGTTAGCCGACGCAACATGACTTATCTAGACTTATGGGGTTGTACCGTTGTGCAGAGCTGGACAAAGTATTTGCCGACCGGCTCACGGTTGTACATGGTGTAGAATGTAGCGACCTCGTAGACTCGCATGGGGGGCATCTCGAGGAGGCGGGCGACCTCGTTCATAACGCCGATGCTGGTGAAGCCATGTTGACGTTGGCCGAGATCTAGAAGGGGCATCACAGCTGCCTTCTTGTACTGAGGGGGGTAGCGGGCGAGAATCTCTTCGATGAGCTGGTTGTTCTGTTCGGAGAACTTGAAGGGGATGGAAGGGTTGTTGTCCGGCTTGTTGCGATGCTGGAAAACTCAAGTAGTTAGCAATGGCAGCCCAATTCCTTTCACGGCGTGTTTTTTAAAAAGCAATCCGGAAGTGTATAGAAGAGTTATCTCCGGGAATTCTGCGACAAGCTCGTCTGATTTTCGCATCTGGCGAAACGTACCACATGAAGGGTGTCACTGAAGCGTTGCGGACCAGCCGAGAAGGGACGGAATTGCGACCGGAGGACCTGACGGGTGAACTGGCGGCCGGCCCGGGGAAGGGCAGGGAAGAATTTGGAAGCCATTGCTGGCGCAAGGAGGGGAGAATTGAGAGGATAGGGAGGGGAGGAGGCTGAGAAAGCTAGTGGAGGTCGAAGAGAGAGTCGACGTGAAGTCGAAGAGACGAACGTTTTGCGGGAGCTGCGGTTGGCCAATCAGCGTTGGCAGATTACTCCCGCCTTCCTCAATGGCCCCGAAGCGGAATCTCACTTCATTATTTACGCATTCTTCAGAAGAACTCCTGCCCATCCTCGAATCCATGGATCTCATTCTCTTCTTATCGAGTCTTATTTCTATTGAAGAAAGTGGTATCCATCGCTAACTAACTGCCAAAAAAAAGGACACGAAATATCCCCCCCAATCTCACCCCTTCTCCCTATTTACACTCCAACTAGGACCCCCACTCACAGCCATTTTCAGCTCCTCAGCTCAAACCAGTGCGACATGTTTCTGGATATGGTCATCGATGTGCTGCAGTAGCTTCAGCTTCCGTTCCTCACCAATCCAGCTCTCCCTAACACTATTCTCCGCAATGGTCCGCCATTCACTAACAGTCAATTGGAACGCTTCCTGCACCGCACAATAATTATCGAGAATATACCCGCCAAAGTAAGCCGGGTCGTCGCTATTAATAGAAAACTTAACACCAGCATCAAGGAAGGCACGGATGGGAACTTGAGCGATCGAGTCCACGCAGCGCAACACCACATTGGAGATTGGGCAGACGGTCAGCATGATACCTTCCTGCGCCACACGCGCCATCAGCTCGGGGTCCTCCACCAAGCGAATCCCGTGATCGATTCTCTGCGCACCCAGCTCGAGCGCCGTGCTAATATACGACGGGTCACCCTCTTCACCGGCATGAGCGGTCAACCGGATCCCGCTGGCGGCAGCGGATGCGTATAATTCGCGGAACATGTCTTTCGGCGGACCGACCTCGGTCGATGACCATCCTAGACCGTGGACGATGTCTGTCTCGAAGTGCCGATGGGTAATGGCATATTGATATGTCTGCGCGGCAGACTCGACAGGAAGATGGCGCAGGAAACACAAGATGAGACGGGTCGTGAGACCGAGTTCTTTCTCGGCTTTCTTGCACCCGGCTGTGAAGCCGGACACGATGGTGTTATAAGGGACGCCTCGGTCCTGGTGGACTTGGGGGTCGAAGAAGACTTCGGCGTGGTGGACGCCATCCGCATGGGCTTTTTGGAAGTACGCCCAGGCTAGATCCTCAAAATCGGATTCGTGCACGAGAACGTCCATGCCGATGAAGTAGAAACTGAGGAAGTCATCGAGGCAGGAAAAATTGCCGTAACGGCTTTTGAGAGTCTCGATGGACTCGTAGGCTGGGTTGGTTGCGGGATCGGGGAGCCTGACTTGATTCTTCTCAGCCAGCTGGAAGATCAGCTCCGGGGTCAGACAGCCTTCCAGATGAACATGGTGTTCGCATTTGGGGAGACCGTGAAGAAAGTCATGCCACTGTGACTGGCACATTTTTGGAGGGGTAAGAGCAAAATACTAAAATTGTGTTAAAGAGAGACTACGAATTACAGAAAGAAAGCCTCAGAATATATAAGAAACAGTGCCATGGATATGGGATAAAAGTGGAGTCGCTGAAGACAGAGGTTCCTGCAACGTAACAGAAGCAGCCACGATCAGACTAGAAATCTTAGCTTAATCATAAAATTTCTTAAGATACCACTGCTACCAATAAGACACGGCCCGTGTGACTCACAGGGCTTGACAATTCGACGCAACCAAAAACGCATTGTGATAATTACGGGTCTGGTTGGCGTGCCCTGAGCATCCAAAGATTCATCTGCGTTTTATCGCCAACCGGAGGAGGCCGACGGAGACCGGAGATCAACACCATCGAGATAATCCATACCTTACTCCGTTGATAGTAGACTACTATCTCTGGTAATATTATTAACATGGGTGATAAATTTATGCATGGCTTGTAGGGGAGAGCCAACTCTAGATATGATTATTTGCAAGAATATAGCGAAGTATAGGTATACGTAAACCGCTCCAACACCACCAGTAAAACAGAAGCAAAAAAAAAAAAAGTCCAGAAATCTATCTATCTTTTATCCTTTGTCCTATTTTTTTTTTTGTCTTTCTCCCCTTCTATCCATCCCGTAAATCATACTCGAAGCTCCGTTCCAGCTGCTTTCCGGAGTCGATTCATCACAGCAGCAGCTAAATCCCCCTGTTGATCTGACACACCTTCAACGTAGATGACATCCACCTCCATCTCATCCATCGCCCGGAGCGCCGAAAATAGGCCCCTTGCAATGGACTCTGTATCCGACCCCAGATGGCAATCGAAAACCTCCTTCGTCTTCTCTCCGACGGGAACCGTAAACCCAACCAGATTATCCACCAGGCACGGGATCGGCTTTAGTGTCTTCTGTACCGATTCCTCCGACAGCACCTTCAAGAAGGCCTGCTGCCAGTGCTTCGTCCGCACAATGCCAACCATGTGCGCCCCCACCGCTGTATCTTGTAGGTCTCTTTGTATCTGGTTCGCGACAGCCTGCTCGTCCGACCCGTACTCGAAGAGCACAACCCGCGCCTTGGGCGAGTAGTGTCTGTACTTCATCCCCGGGGCGCGGGGCGCCTCCTTCACATCTAACGCCCCGTCTTTGTATCCGATCTGCACGTTCTCCCACCCGGGACAAGCCCGGAGCTCTTCAATCCCCACCCCACCTGGTCGCAAGATGGCCGGCGGCGAAGATAGCCCGTCCACAACTGTACTCTCCACCCCTACTCCGCAGGGCCCCCCATCGAGAATGAGCTGGATCCTCCCCTCGAGGTCATGGAAGACATGCTCCGCCGCGGTGGGAGACGGCTTCGTAGACGCATTCGCCGAGGGCGCCGCCAACGGCCGGTCCGCCACGTGGATTAGCAACCGGGCGAGAGGCGACGCCGGCATGCGCGCGCCAAACGTCGTCAGATTCGAGGTCACCTCCGGGGCGAGCGCGGACCTGGACGGATTCGGGAGGAGGATAGTCAGCGGGCCGGGCCAGAAACGTTCGATTAACGGGTGGTAGATGGCGGGGATGGAGTTTCGGGCGGTTCTTGTGGAGCGGGGTTCGGGGCTGTCGCTGCGGGCGGGGTTGAGGAGGCGATCTAGCATCTGCAGGGAGTCAATGTGGACGATCAGCGGGTTGTCGGAGGGTCGTTGCTTCGCCTTGTAGATTCCTCGTACGGCGGCGCTCCGCGTGGCATCGGCGCCCAGGCCATAGACGGTCTCGGTGGGGAAGGCAACGGGGATATCGCTCGTCTGAAGGAGGGCGGCGGCTTCGAAGATCGCGGCGGCCTCTGAGGTTTCCTGGCTTCGCTCGCTGGCCCACCATTCGGAGAGCGACTGGTTTCCGGGGCCTTGTTTGTTGAGTCGCCGGACTGAGACAATCCGGGTCGTTTCCTTCGGACTCATTGTGGCGGCTGGGGTGTTGGTCGAATATAGCCTGGAGAAGCTGCGCGGGGAGCCGCGAGCGACAAGGCGACGTAAATAGGGAAACAGATTGGTCTCGTTCACTCGCAAAAGGGGAGCTTGGTTGGATCGTGAGTATAGGTAGAGAGGCGCGGGGTGTGTGAGTCAAGCACGCAAAAATTGAGGCGGCCCTAGGAGTATTTCTCAATCTTCATGAATTGGGACAACAGTGAGGGGTATTCTGGAGATTCCCGTGCTCTCTTTCCCTTGAAACCTCGCCAGAGGCAAAATCGCAGCACGCAGCACGGAGCATTGGAGTTTCTCAACTTCTCGGCGATTCTTTTGCTTTGGCGCAGATCGAAAATCTTCGCGATGACGTCGATTCTGTATGACTAAGCAGGACAATGCAGCCGTGAACAAAGTTATGCCTCACCTCACTTGGGAAGTTAGAACTATACAAGGGCAGAAGCGCAGAAAAGATCTTTAAGGGTTATGATATTTATGAGACTGGATGTAGGGGAGCCTTAGTATGAGGTTTTGCTGGGAATTCGTTTAATCCGCCAATAATGTGCTTCTCCGCGTTGGCAATCCTGATAAAGGGCGTCACTTCCATGTTATATACTTCGAGTAGCTTAACTGCTTGATAAAACACAGTCACCCATCTCTGTCTTTAAGACCCATCAACTCCTCTATTTCTTCTTCCCACCTTTGCCGCCTCCTCCTTTGTTTCCCCCGCCGCCACCTTTCCCCTTTCCTTTATCACCACCACCTCCTCCTGGCCCAATCATGATCCGCACCTTACCAACCGGAACAGTGTTGATAATCTCAGCGTCCTTCCATCCCTTGAGCAGCTCTCCCTCTCGTGCTCGGAGCTTCTCCGCAGCCACTCGACTAATCCCGGCATCTTCTGCGTGTTCCTTCTTCACCTTCCCGGTCGTCGTCTCAGCCACCCATCGGCCAAGAATCTCTTTTACGGCTTTCCCTTTCTTCACCGATCCTGGTTGCAACTTTACACGGTACTTGAATCGACCGAGGGCAGCCCATGGAGCACAAACCGGGATAGCAGCCAGAATCTCATCCTCTAGTTGTGGCGTTCCAACCAGTGCCGGAATCCAGTCTAGATCTGCGGCCTCAGCAGCAGCGGTTTCCTCGTCGTAGTCGTCAGCTGCCCCCTCTTCAAAAAGAGCCTGTCGCTTCTTCTCCGCCTGTGCTGCCCGTTCGTGTTGCGCCTTGCGCCGCTTCTTTTGCTCCTCAGCCTCTCGCTCGCGTTTCGCTTTTGCTTCGGCTTCAGCGGCGGCCTTTTGAGCCTTGAGGCTATTTGCACCCAGAAGTCGAAGAGCTAGTTCTCTCTCTTCGTCGTCTTGGTCCGCGTATTTGGATGCAGCTTTCTTCGTTTTCCCTTTTCGTCCCCGAGTAGCTGCCACGGGGGCCTGTTTGGGCTCGGCTGACCTGGCGGATGTGCCGTTGCTGACCTGGTTTGAAGAAGGTTCGCCGGCTTCTACGGCTCGGGGGGCGGATGGCTCAAGCGGTTTCCCTTTCTTGAGTAAACGTTTCTCCCTTGCAGAAAGATGTCGCTTTCCTTGAATTTGCGAGGAAGCCACACTTGCATTATCATCCACAGCAGGCGAATCTTGTGTTTGTAGCTCCTGTGTGCTTTCTCCCGCTTCTTCTTCCTGATCGTCTTCGACATCAGATTCCTCGTCCTTTGCTTCAACCGGGGTCCTTCCCTCGGCTTCGTCGGGTTCGGGTGAGCTATGTTGTAACGGATTCGCCGCAGGAGTTGTAGTATCTTCATCCTCTGACTCTGCCTGTCCAGTAGGTTTCTCGGGGGGTTGAGAAGGATCATTTTCTTGCTCCTGATCCTTACTACCCTCTACGGGTGATCTCCCAGATACATCAGTCTCACCCGCTTGCTCTAGAGTCGCTGGTTCATCGAATCGGTAGCTCTTATGGTTACGAAGGCTCTCTTTGCTGATCTGGAACATCACGGCGAATCCCAGCACAAGCTGAGAGGGGGCAAGGAAGTTCTTTTCTCCTTTGGCGAGAAACTCTCCAGTAGGTAGAAGATCACCCGCTGCGGAAGCTTTAGATACCTGGCTGGCGTCCACCCACCATGCGGACATGACCGCTTTCGAGTCCCAAGCACTCGAGGTGCAGAGACACAGATTTCCAGCTTGCGACAAGGTACTTGGTGAAATAGAGGCACTGGCAGTTCCTGGCCTGCTCTTGACAATAATAGGCGTTGCTCCATCGAGGTCCGCGTAGACAAAGACATCGCCCTTTTTCAGGTATCGACGGTAGAGTATCTCGCTTTGCATCGCATCGCGGCCACTACAAACATTAGCATGTCTTTCATCATGCCCCATTTGATGCATATAACCCTTACCCTAACACCAGATATCCCTCAGATGAGATGAAAAAAAGAAACTTTTCAAACCAAAACGGTTTCCTGGCTGGCCGAAGGACCTGTTTCTCCTGCTTCAAGCCCCGCTTTAAATCGTCTTTTACCTTCTTCTCGTGGCTCTTAAGTGCCTTTGCAGATGACTGTGTCGTCCTTTCCGCCTTGACCGCCGCCACCTTCTTCTGGTCAAAGTACTGGGTTGCATTCGCCCACGGAGAAAGACCCAGATCAATGTCTATTGACAAGGCTGTCGAGCCTCCCCGAGGGGTTTCTTCTGCTTCGTCTTCATCTTCCGATTGTTCAGATTCATCGCTCGAGAACAAGTCCTCTCCATCGTCCTGCTCTTCGCCG
Source organism: Aspergillus conjunctus (assembly GCA_027569095.1). Lineage (NCBI taxonomy): Eukaryota > Fungi > Ascomycota > Eurotiomycetes > Eurotiales > Aspergillaceae > Aspergillus > Aspergillus conjunctus. The sequence continues at coordinate 131,914 of JAPDEL010000074.1, read as the reverse complement.
GCCTCTCCAAGGAGTAAAGTGATCGTGTTCTCATAGAGTTTCAGTGGAAGTTTGATGGTCCTTGCAACGGGGTTCCCTCTCCCCTGCTCCATCTCGATCAAGCGTGCAATCTCTACCCAGTCCATGCCCTGGGCAATCAAGCCATTAACAGCATCCATTGCCTCCTGGACCCGGTAAACATTGTCCTGGATCGCACTTGCCTTCCGAATATGCAACTCCTGTGCTTCTTGAAGGGCCCCGATGCGCTTTTTGTGCTCCTGCTTGACGGCATCAAGCTTCCTCCTTGCATTTTCTTCGCGTTCCGTGAGGCGTGACTCGAGCTTCTGAGACTCGATCGAGGAAAAGTATTCATCCACCGTAGCGTTCATAGAACTGTACTCTAATATCGTGAAGCCTTCCCTCCCTTCAAACTGTCGGGGCTTGAAAGGGTGGAAGTCCTCATAGAGATATCCGGGCTTCTCCGACGGGGTCTCGCTATCAGCTTTCGACCCAGACGCTGTAGGACGATTATCTTCTTTTGCCACGATATATCCGGGATGGTCTTGTTCCGTAGATAAAGCCACAGTGATACTCCGAGCTTCCTCCAAAACATCACGGACCGTGTTCAGGAGATGCTCATCCCCAAGCACTTGCTCCAATGGCGTTGCAGGGTCAGCCTGCTTGACAGCAAACGCATGGTCCAGCAAGAGGGGAGGGAATTCAGGGAATCCCTGCGACAAAGCCTTCCGTAAGATATCTGTATTCTTCTTCTTCGACTTCTTCGGTGCCCCGTCCTCGTGCGCAAAAGTCACCCGCGCTTTATCCAGCGTCTCCCTGATCCTGTCCGGCGTGATATCCGGAACCCCATTGTAGTTTTGCTTGTTGGTCAATGTATATTTAATCCCGACCTTGGCCTCATCTAGCCCATCATCCCCGGGAACCTGGCGGAGAACTGCTACAATGTTGTAGTCCCGATCGGTGACAATGACATTGCCTCCGGCGAAAAACTCCAGTAATAGGTGGTACATGCCATCGCTAAAGGTGAGGTCAATGATACGGTCTGTGCCGATCTGCTTGACTGAGGTGACACGACGAGACTTGAGGAATTTGCGCAGGCGGCTCACGAAGGACGAAGGCGCTGTAGCTGTCGCTCGTGAATATTGGGTGACATGGCATCGGAATCCGGAGTCGACGATGAGTTGTTTACGGTGGTCAGGCTTCGCGAGCTTGAACAGGAATATTCTCTGCACATTGTAAATATCCCAAATTAGTAAAAGAATCTGTTTGAATACAAGTCTGAAAAAACCCACCGAGGAAAGGTCGTAGATGTTCGAAACTCGCAGGCCCACTAGCTCTGCAGCCAGTTCCTCAGAGATGACCTGAGATGACACGTGCGTTAAAAAGACTGCGCTTTGTTCGGTCGTATGGTGGCAGAAAGACGTACCTTGACATCGAGCGATGAGAATCTTTGCTTCATAGTTTAATATTGTTGTCCACGCCGAGGAGCGAAGCTGTTGTGCTGAGAATATGCTCTGAGTCAAAGAGTTTTGCGCCGGACTTGACTATTTGGCCGTGACGTATGCGGGGCAACTTCCCCCCTGGTTACAAATCCATACATTTTCATAATATTCCCTCACATACTACCCAATTCCATAGATCATGGACATGGAGGAATTTATATGCCAATATCATTGAATTGGCGATCTATAGTCTGTGAATTCATCCGTTGTTGAATTGTAATGCCCCGTGGTCTCTCAACTCTACCCCGAATGAGCATATCTAACTACCAATTTTAAAGGCAAAAATCTTGCAGTGAAACAAAAAGGAATATCTATAGAATCCTTAGATCCCTGTGCTTAAGCATACAGAGAAGAAAACGGGGTAATAAAGCGAAGTCAAACATCATAAATAAAACGAGCAACACGCACATAACCACGCCGGGTCCCAAATAAAGCATGTAAGAGAATGAAAAAAGAGAAATATATCATATGCAAACCCATGCAAATATAGAAGATTTTTTTTTCCAGTTTCCTCTCACATCTACATCTGCCGCAATCCCTCTGCCAACCGCCTCTTTCCGAGCTCCCAAGCGTTCAGCAGACCTTGTTCGGAGAGATCGATGCTCTTCAGATTCGGTGCGTCCGGTGCAGGCGCACGGCTGACGCGAGAGGCAATAAGAACAGGATCAGTTTCGAGGATAATACCGTCGTCGATTATCTCATCGATGGCCAGAGCGACGAGGTCGTAGTTCTCGACGATCGTGCGTTTGTCCGTGGCGCCCCTGAGTGAGAGAATTCGTCGTTAGCAATCTACTTTCCAACCTTCACTTGCTCTCCTAGGCTCCCAGAGTGTTCAACATACTTGAATAAGATTCCCAACGCATCCCTCAACGACAGAACAACGTTGTAGAGGAGGACTTCGTTCTCATCAGAGCCGCCCACCACATAAAGCATCACGTCGCTCTCTAGCTTGAACACGACAATTCGGTTGTCGTACAGAATCACATCACTGGTTTGCTTGTTGGTCTTATCTAGGAGCCCTTGTTCGAAGGCCTTTTGTTCCTTGAGGGTGGGGTAGGGGTTCGCTCCGGGGTAATCTGTGGAATTGGGAGCAGTGCCTGCTGGAGGATGAGGCGGCGAGTAATACTTCGCGAGGATGCGTGAGCCGTCATCGGCTGACATGAGAAGGACGGCATTTACGGAAAAAAGAGATAGGGATCCCATTTTGGGCAATTGTTCGGGGGAAAAGGGTGGGAATGAGGTGTGATTATGGGACGCTTGCGCTGCAGTGGACTACTTTGTATTTACTGTCAAGCTGTCCGCAACCCGGAAGCCGCTTAAACGTTGTTCCGATGTACATCTTGTTCGGGTCAAAGAAAGGAATGATCGCTGTGTTGATATTTATACAAGGCAATTAAGATGAGCAAGTTATTTCAAGTAGTATTCAAACTCGGTATGGGGAAATACAACAGATTCATCTGCCCTTATAATACAGAAACATGTTCGTGACTCAGATAGGGGATTATCATTGAAAAGTGTCGCGGGGGGATCACTCTATGGATAGAGAAAAAATATAGCAAGCATATGTTCATCAAATAAGCAAGGGCATAAACAGGTCAAATAGTCGTCATCAGAGTGTTTGGTCTCGAGGGAATGAAATGCCAGATATCCACCCCCATCACAAAATTCCACGGATATAGAATCCTGAAAGAGCAAGCGGTGCGCTCCAGGCAAGCAGGTTGTAACCAATATTATAAAAGGAGGAAGCAATGAAAACAGGGCATTTAGACATCATGACATCCTGGCGGTGCACTACCAAAACGCCCGGGACGTCTAACAGTCTAGACTGTAGACGACCAAAAAGGGTAAAAAAGCCGTTAGAAAACACGAATAAGAAGGGAATAAACTGCGTGGTGAGAATTATTTTCACTGAGATCACGGCTGGGTAGCTTCGCTAGAACCCGGGCGGTTATTGAACCATTGCGGTATCCAGCTACCCCTGTTGGCCTTTTTCCGGGCAGCTTCTTCTTCCTCAGCTGCTTTGGTCTCGCTAACCAGTCGCAGCGGTCGAAGTTTGTTCTGCGTCATTACGGCCCCAGTGTAGTTAGTCATACCATTGCTAGACCGGGGAGAGCTGGAGGTAGCGCCAGTCGAAGCTGTGTCGCCGAGCGGGTCGCTCGAGATACTACCTGAGCTACTCAAGTGCCCGCGCTCTGGCCCACTGGACAGAGATGGAGCACGGCCGCTAGCGCTCATGTTCGAAATATAGCTTCCAGAGAAGGCACTTTGGCGGGAACCAGGGCCCATCATAGTAGGGCTCATAGGGCCACCGGAGTTGCGTCCGCGATACAATTGATTAACGACTGCCGTAGCCGCAATATCGGCTTGCTCGGACCTTGTTCTGCGATGCCCAGATCGTACTGATTGAGCGCGATTCAGGGGAATGCTAGGAGCGGTTTCCGGGTTTTCATGGGCGGTCGGAACGGGTGGCGGCATCATGCTCATTGGGCGAGAGCGTGGTTGAGGCCTATTATTTTGGCCAGAGACAACCGACTTGGCCCTCTGGAGGAAAGTTTGCTGGTTGGGATCATCTTTCTCTGGAGGAGTCGGGGGAAGGTCTTTGTCGGTGCTGGCGCGTTTGTCGCCCAGCTGGGGTTCGTTATCATTCTTGTCGAGGATGGTTTCGAAGCCCTCGTGCTGTAGGAGCCGGCTGATGATACGCTCGATATAGAGCGTCAAGGCCTTGTTCTGATCTTTCATTGCCTTGAGTTCAGTCTCAAGCTTGCGGGTATCATCGGTTTCTGCTCTAGCATCCACTGACTCCAACTCATCGGCCAGCGATCCCAGGCCACTGCCGGTCTCCTTCGTTTCTTCAACCTCGGGATGAATTTCTCGCATAAAATCGCCCTTGGTGAAGTCGCCATTCAGGGTTCTTTCGCTCAGAAGTAGCTGGTAGCTCTCATTATCCTCCATCAAACGAGCATTCGCCATCCGGGCCTCAAGGAGCTCCTTTTCTAACTCTCTCTGGCGGCCGCCTCCCTTATTTTCCATCTCCACCAGCTTAATCTGGGATTCAGCGAGTTCGAGTCTCAAGGATTCGATCAATTTATCCTTCTGCAAAAGCAATTTGGAGTTGTTCCGAGAGGGGCTTCGCTCGATCTGGGATGAAGGCGCAAACTGCCCATCAATGTCTGGGGAAGATCGGTTGCGGAAACTGGCTGTAAGAGAGTGTTAGCTTCCGGAGTTTTCATGTGATGGTGAAAAGAAGGCGCCCCGGGGGTAAGGGATGGGGGTACTTACAAGATCGAGATGGGTTTTTCTCGTTATCAGCGTTGATTCTCATGTCCTTCTGGGCGAGTGATTCCTTCAGGCGCTGGATGGTGGCCTGCATCTCCTCTTCCCGACTAGCATGTTGCTCCTTCTCCTGGATCATAGCGTTCCGTTCCAATTCATGCGCCTGTTCCAGGTCGCGAATTTGTCGAACATGGTCACGAATCTCGCCGTTCAAGGTCTCAATCTTGCTATCCTTCTCATGTACCTGGTCTTCCAACTTGCCCTGCTCGCTGACGGCCTCATCAAGGCGCATTTGGAGCACACCAAGCTGTTTGCGGTACTGCTCAGAGGCACTCTCCGCCTTCTGTAACTGCTCCTTTAGGTCGTCAATCAGCGCAGCATTCTGGGCTCGAGCTTCTTCTTCGGACGGGTCCGCACCGACTTTTGGGACACTGGACACACTGAGGTTGGATCGACCCGGTTTTCTGGCTGCAGCCCGCGCCGAAACAGGACCCGAGCCGCGGAGCGACGGACTGCGAGATAAACCATTTGATGATGAAGTGGGAGATCGGGTATGGCCTCGCGACGGGGTTCCATTCGCCGTGGAATGATCAGCGGTCGAGGCCTTGTTGGAATTAACCGGGGATCCGGACTTGCGAGGCGGCGTCGCCGACATTCTCACCGAATATGACGGAAGATCAGGACGTAGGTTGGTCTGCAAGAGGCGCAGAGCGATTCGGAAAGGGGGAGGTGTGGGAAAGAAGGCCCTCAAGTTTTCAAGGATGTTGATGAAACGGTCGGGAAATTAAACAGATAAATTTAAGGAACGGAGGTCTATAGCAGTAGCGGTCAAAACAGCACTACTACTCACTAACCAGGTTGCCGCGGTGGGGGAAACTTTTAGTAGAAGAATGGCTGGTCAAACGTCTAGCCACCTTCAACAAAAAGTTTGTGAAAAAGCAAAGAGTAAGGATGCTCGGAAAAGGCAGAGAGGGAAATATGAATCATGCGAGGGATGAGTCTGATCAGCATGAGCGATGGAGGAAATTATGTTTATGATGGGGCCTTTTTCCTTGGGCTGAAGGCGTCGCTGATGGACCAAAGATTCCCAGCTCTGTATGGAAACGGCAACAATACATTCTATACAACCTTTTTGCGGACGTTTGGCTGCTGTAATCCGTAACCTTACCTGAGGTTCCCTGGGTGACTTTAAGGAGAAGCCCCAACCAGGCCGTTACACAGCAGCGATCGCTATATAATAATTTAATATTATTATGATTATCTCTGGCTTGTATGTTTGATGATCTGGCCATCTGGCCACTCGTAGAACTCCGACCAGGCGGATATCTGAAGATATTTACCCCGTATTCGCCATGGGGACTACAAACAATACGACACCATTCTCCCAAAACGGCCCCTCAAGAATTGAGATGAAGTCCAACGCATCGTAAAGGGATAAAGATAGCACCACCCACCAGCACATTCTAAGGTGCTGAAGAACCTAACCCCTCCATCTAGCAAAGTAAGATGAGGTAATAATAGAAAGCTCCCCGTCGACCATCCAATCATGGGGTAAGGGATGTGTTGAGCCGGAAACCGCGCCACCTTTCTGCAGGTTTAATTTCCAGCGAGAACAGACGAAGATGATAAAGACGTTGGCAGCATGATCAACCAACGGTCCAAAGTACGCCAAACTCGTCACAGACTGTAACTGGCAAAGCTTGTAATCCATGAATCCCTCGAGGATCCCACTTTGATGACTCAGCATAACGGAGCGGAGGAACTACGATCCGGAACTCGGCAAACCCACAAAAAATCATGGATAGCGGTGTTTTTTGCACCTCATCCCAACCACAGACAACGGCCGGAGCGCACGTTTCTCAATCAACCCCAAAACACTTCAAAAAGCGTAACGATGGCCCCCAAGAGCAAGAAGACCGGTGACACTATCTCCTCGCGCCTGGCGCTTGTGATGAAGAGTGGAAAGGGTATGTCAATTTACTCTCGCCGGCATTTTTACTAAAATAGCGAGTTCCCAATTTTTGAATATTCACTGATATAAATTTGCTCGACAGTCACCCTTGGCTACAAGACCACCATCAAGACCCTGCGTGTGAGTACCTCAAAGTGAAACGTCGAATTCTGAAAGGACGAATCGGCCCACGCAAATGAACCGTGAGAACTGACCTATATACCAAAGTCCGGCAAGGCCAAACTGGTTATCATCGCTGCCAACACTCCTCCCCTCCGCAAGTCTGAGCTCGAGTACTACGCCATGTTGGCTAAGACCCCTGTTCACCACTTCGCTGGTAACAACGTGAGTGCTCCTATGTGCGTGGGAAGGTACATCCGGAACCTATGGCTGATGAAAGACCACACAGATCGAGCTGGGAACCGCCTGCGGTCGTCTCTACCGCTGCTCCACCATGTCCGTTCTGGACGCTGGTGACTCCGACATCCTTACCAGCCAGTAAGGGCTGGGCGACGGAGTCATGTTATGTCTGAATGTCGAATGTCTTCAGTGACCCAAGACATGGTTTAGATTATGACAGATCAAAAAAAAAATACAAATATAGCCATTCACGCTTATACTCTTTCTCGTATGCAACTGGCCGTGTATTGAAGACGGAGAGTAAAAATAGAAAGACTCCGCGGAGAGTTATATTCATCCGAGAATAGGCCTCAGCCCTCCGATCTAGTAACTCTTGTAACCGGCTCTGACTCAATAATCTATCTATCTACACCACGACCTCTCGATGATCCTTCGCATTCAAGGCATAAAGTGTCCGAGAGTCTGACAAATGCGGTTCAGCAGCGTTCCGGGCTCTGATTGGTGGAGAGGCTAGGGCTTAGGGTTTTGCCACTCGTTAGCGGGAAAATGATTGGAAATCAACGCCAAATGTGCCTGCGACAAAAGGATTCCCTTTCCTTCCGACTCTCGACACCACCCTTTCGACAACCCCATCACCCAGTTCGCAGGAAGTGCATTTTCGACATTTCCAGCAGTCAAAATGGCCCGCCGTCCCGCCCGCTGCTACCGCTACTGCAAGAACAAGGTGCGTGCGCTGGAAGAGTTCTTTTTGTCGAGTTTTTTTGTGGATTTTCGACGGTCTTCGGGTCTCGCTTGTGGGATGAGCAGCGAAATGAGCAACCACCGGCTTCATGAGAACAGACGGAATCGGAGACAATATTTTGGGCATATCTGCCGCTGCGATTTGGCTTTGGATGGATTTTTTTTTTTTAATGATGGATAAATCACTAACATTCCTTGGATGAATTCTAGCCTTATCCCAAGTCCCGTTTCAACCGTGGTGTTCCCGACCCCAAGATCCGTATCTTCGATCTGGGACGTAAGAAGGCCAACGTCGATGACTTCCCTCTGTGCGTTCACCTCGTCTCGAACGAGTACGAACAGCTTTCTTCCGAAGCTCTCGAAGCCGCCCGTATCTGTGCCAACAAGTACGCAACCCACCCCCCTCCAACCAGCATTCGAACAAAGAGAAATGGGAAATGAATTAAAAAAAAAAAAAAGAAAACGGCTGTTAATAAAGGAAACAATAGGTACCTCGTGAAGATCGCCGGTAAGGAAGGTTTCCACATGCGCGTCCGCGTCCACCCCTTCCACGTCATCCGTATCAACAAGATGTTGTCGTGCGCCGGAGCCGATCGTCTCCAAACCGGTATGCGTGGTGCCTTCGGTAAGCCCCAGGGTAAGGTTGCCCGTGTGAACATCGGCCAGATCATCCTGTCCGTCCGCACCCGTGACGTCCAGCGCGCTACCGCCATCGAGGCCCTCCGCCGCTCCATGTACAAGTTCCCCGGTCGCCAAAAGATCATCGTCTCCAAGAACTGGGGTTTCACTCCCGTCCGCCGAGAGGATTACGTCCAGCTCCGCCAGGAGGGCAAGCTCAAGCAGGATGGTGCCTACGTGCAGTTCCTGCGTGGTCACGGTCTGGTCGAGGAGAACATGCGACGATTCCCCGAGGCCTACCAGGCTTAGATGCGTTGTTTGTGATGTGATTACTAGGGGTTGTGGTTTTTTTCCGAGGTTAGCGTTTTAGGATTCAAAGAACCAAAACAAAAATCAAATCCTTCTATGAAATGAAAAAAATGACAAATTTGATGTAATCTTGTTCTTTTCTCTTTTTTCACCCGCTTATCGAAGAAAAATCACTTCTTCAAATCCCGCTTGGGCGACCAAGTGAATCCGTTAATTATGGTTGTCCCCCCGAACGAATACCCGATATATAGGTACAAAGCAGGAGATCCTTGTCCATGCTTTTAGAAAACCCCTCGGATATCAGACTCATTACGTCTCTTCAGGGACTAGATAGAGCTCTCCACTTCCATAGAGCTTGGGTCTCGTAACACAACCCTTGTCCAAAATTGTATATACTCTCCGAGCTCGCTTACATCATAGATATCTAAATATGAAAAGCCAAGGATAAAAAGTAAACCGTTCGTTGAGATGGGAATATATATAAAACTTTCGCATATATAAATGAGGTAACCAACCACGCCCTTCTACATGCAGTGAACCGTTCCATACACCTTACATGAACAGAAGTATATAGCCATTTTCCTTCATGCCCCGCCGATCTTACTGCGCCTTATGAGTAAAGATGGCCTTTGCAAACACAAATGAACTGGATATCCACAGGATATGATGAAATTAGGTAGATGATAGAGCCAAGCAAGAAATATGGAATGACAATGCTGATGCGCCCGCATAAAAGTAAGCTGAAGAGTATATAAATATGAGTGATAGCTTAGTTAAAAGGGGAGAGGGAAAGTATGCATGATAAGGGTATAAAATCGTGTCGAAGGAACCTTAGAACTCCTTGGCTGAATCGAGTTGACCCATAACAACGTCAACATTGATGACCAGCATCCAGGACATGGAATTGGTGATTAGATTCCCGTAATAGTATCATGGGGTCCCGTTAAGATGGAGAGGTTGCTGGATCCGGATACCTGTACATGATTATACGTCGCCCCAGACACCAACACCAGTCGCGGCCGGGGCGATAGCACTTCCGCTGTCAACGCTCCCTCCAATGTCCCAGTAGTTTCGGCTAGAGCCTGTGAGGGTTCGATGGCTAGAAATGGCCGACATCTTGGCACTTTGACTGGCACAGCTGGAACTGGCGCGGCGGAGCTGTTGGCGCAAGATCGGGGACGAGACCCCGGTTGGACCGGAAGGATTGGCGGAGTACTGGGATTGGCGGCGGATCTGTGCCTGGGAACGCGAGTGCGCTCGCGCGACAAGTGGATGGTGTTGACGAATGATTGCTGCGCGTCGGGATGCATCCTGCGGGGGCCTGCGGGAGGCGTGGGCATCAGTGTTATTGGGTCGACGGCCAAAGCGATTACGCAGATAACGAAACACCATCATAATATCGAGTTCGCGCTCCCAGTACTGTTTCTCTTGCTGGAGACGAGCAGACTCGGACAAAGGCTCTGCTGTAGTGTCACCTGGCGCCCGATTGGAAATGTCTTCGTCTTCAATTCCCCACTGAGCCGCATGCTCCCGGCTGGGATCGTGAAGAGTAGGTATAAATTGCGGTGATAGAATCGAGTCACCATTGCTCGTCACCTCTATCGAAGCCGTGGGGCCGGCTGAAGAAGATATTTTATTCTCTTCCTCCGGTAGGCTGCTCAGGGGAATGCCGGCGTACTGGTTGGGTATATCGCTGGACATGTTTAGATATGTTGTGAAAGCACCTGGATGTTCACAGAGCTGGTTGACTAGGATTCCTAGTTCATGGGCAATCCGCTGGAGTAGTTTCGATTGCCATTGCTCTTGGGGGTCCGACATTGCCTCCAATTCCATATTTAGCAGTTCGTCCATCCTGAGGTCCGGATCAGCTTCGCGCCTAAGCTGTGCTTCGATTTCATCGCTTGCCAAGGACTCGCCAAATATGACGGACAGTAAAGAGTCATCGATCCCGATCAGATCACGAATAACCTTTCGAGTTATTCGCTGCCAGAAGGATTCATCGCCATCACCCGGTTGCTCAACCGAGGAAGGAGATTGAGCGTCTGGGGCCACTGCCTGAACGCCGGGAAAGTCCTCAGGAGCAACAGCTTGAGAAGTAACGCCGTCTATTGATCCGCTATAGTGACTGTTGCGCCTTTTCTGCGTTGCTTTCTCAATTTCATGTAGTAGAGCGCGACTCTGGTCCATTCTCCACTTTTCGATGCGCTGCCACCTTTCCCGGTCGGCATCGGTTTGCTCCTCACCTAAAATCTGATCTAGCTGACGCTGGACGCTCGAACGCCGTCGGTGACTCTGTTCAGGTCTCCGATTGGGGTTGTATTGCTCATGCTGCCACAGCTGGTTCTGGACGGGCTGACTGGATGCAAGGAAGCTTCCGAGCCCGTCATGGGCAGGGAGCGCCGCTGGTGCCCCTTGGTCCCATCGCGAGGGCGATTCGGGAGCGGGAGAGGGTGCCCGGAATGCATGGAGTCCATCGTCTAGGCTGTCCAGCTCTGTTCCGTCCTCATCCAGTGGCTCATCGAGCGTACCCTCAGCTTCACTCTCCTGGCCGAAGCCGGACCTGGTTTGCGTGCCAAGGGAGCCAAAATCACTGAGGCGGGAAGCTCCTGCGGTGCGTTGGGTGCGCTCAGTAGAGGTCGTGTGAGTGCGGGCGGTGGTAGACGGTTGGGACGGAGAGAAGAGCACCCATTCTGTGGACTCGTGCTCCGGGAGCTGTGAAAGGGATTGAGGAAGATCGAGGGCGGGAGGTTGAGAGGTTGAGTAGGAAGGGCGACGGCGAAGAACTTGAGGTGGTTGACGAAAAGCCATGGGTTGTCGACTTGAGTGCAATGTATCGGGTGTTGGTCTTGTGGGAGATAGATACCAGTAGTTGGGACAAGTGGGGAGGTTTTAGTTATCGATCGCGGTGGAGTCCTTCCCGCGTGGTGGACGCAAAGGGATATGGAAGGTTAAACAAAGGGGGGGAAAGGAGGGGGAAGAGACAGGTGTAAGAATAAAGAAAAAGCAAATAACAATAAAGGAACTCAAGTTTGGGTGAAGAGGCGTGATTAAAAGAAGAAAAGAAAAGAAAAGAGGCCGGAGGAGGTGAGACTCAGGCTGGCGATTGTCCGATAACGCCTGAAAGACGGAGGGTGGTGAGAGTGAGCAGGGTGCAGATCGCCCCAATAACAGCCGATAGTGAGGTGGATACGGAGTTCAGAAAAAAGAAATCAGACACAGTACGAGAAAGAAAAAGAAAAGAAAGGGAAGGAAAAGCAAAGGAAATCTAAGAGGTTAACGAAGCAATAGGGTGATAATCAGAGCAGGGGAATCATCATTATGAAAGAGTTGAGATGATTGCGATTCGGATGATGCAAGAATAGTATTATTGACTCTGTATTTCCATTTCCAGCACGGTGAAGTCACCAGACCAGGACGGGGGGGGCCCAGGAAAGCGGAACAATTACAGTTGGATAACAACTGGATTATAATCGTCCCACAAGGGATTTTACTCTCATTTAATTAGCGGAGTCAGGACTTCATCTCATCTTCCTGCTATCTTCACGGTTATCGACTAAACTGGACTGCTGTTGAATCCTAACAACGACTGACCAGGTGATCGATCTATCCTCGTTCCTTTGGATCCTCCAGCCCCTCGCTCGCCTGATGCACGCCCCCAAATGTGCTGGACTCGAGGATGCCCAGATCCCAATGGTGATCATGCCCATCGCAGCGCGCTACTGACATGTCATCCTTCTCAAACACGCCCTGACCTGACCTGAGCTGCCTCGTCGATCCCTTGTCCAGTTGGGCAGCCTCTCGTCTTATCTTACCAACACAGATCGCTCTCCTCTAGAACTCAATCCAGCCCCCCAGTGGCAAAGAACTCCGCACAGTGACCAGTCCAGTCGAAGCTCGGCTCAGTAATCTTGTTCAGTGATGTGACTAAAGTTGTTCTATGATACGAACCTGAAACCGTGGCGTTTCTCGTCTGTCATTTTTGCCTTTTATTGAATCTCTATTAGGTAAATGAAGGTTTCGTCGGGTATTCTAGTGAAATTTTGGGGGCAATAAATATTACATAGATGTTTTTGGTAGGTTTGCTCGGAATTCGCTTGTGATGATGCAACTATATAATGTATCTCAAGTCTAGATATTCTAGGTGTCTGTCTATGATATGAGGGAATCAGGTCAAGCTACCCCGCCGTAGAAGACAGGGCTTCTCCAACCCAATCCATCTGCACCGCACTGACGCCGCGTGCATAACTGCGATTCGTAAACACATACTCATTATACATAATAGCTTCCACCTTCTTGCCAAAAAGCACACTAGATGGATGGATTGCGACAGTCTGGTTCCCGACCACTGTGCGATAGCTACCATCCGAAACCAACCGGGCGGTGTTCGTAGAGAACCCCCGCAGAAAGCTCTTGAGGATGAAGATAGGTGATGGTTCGCGGATGCTGGAATTTGTAGAAGAGCCCCGCGCCTCGTTGACAGGGGGGAGGAATTTGGCTTGTCGACATTGGGTTGTCAGTTGCTTGCGGACATCCTGGAGGGAAAAGATTAGTCTTATGATGCCCTCTAGCACTTGGACGAAATAACTTACCATGACAGATTGCATGGCCCGATGTGACACCATGTGTCTCTCAGCCCATGCCTTCCGATCACTGTTCTCTGCAGCGTATGCCCGGACTGTGGCCAGTAAGGTGAGATGATCGCCTTCTCGGCGGTATAGATCCCGTCGCGCGATCTCTGCCTCTTCCTTCTTCTCCTCTGTTGTCGCATTGAGGAAGATATTCTCCACACTAAGACACGAAATAATATCGATCACGTCGTACAGACAATCTGCACCGCATTCTGATGCTGCAAGCAAGACGCGACCGAGTGTAGGTGTGAGCGGAAGTTTAGCAATATGTGATCCGACTGCGCTGATTTTGCCCGTGTCTTCCTCCAGAGCATCAATGCTTAGCAACTGTAACAGGGCCTTTTTCAAAGCCTCTATTGGCGGTCGTGTTAAAAAGGGGAAACTTATGACATCGTCGATACCACGAGCCTTCATATTGAGCAGCGACTGGCTCAGGTCACATCTCAAGATCTCGGGAGTGTTCACATCATCAAGCGCAAGGTAATCTTTCTCAGTGTATAACCGGTAACATTGGCCAGGAGCCTCTCGACCTGCACGACCTTTGCGTTGGATGGCGGCAGATTTCGATATAGGCTTCACGAGCAGGGAATCGAGGCCTAGGCGGGTTCGGAACTGTTTAATCTTGGCTTTACCACAATCGACAACAAATCGGACACCAGAAACGGTCACCGAAGTTTCAGCAATGTTGGTGGCTAGGATGATCTTGCGTGTGCGAGGCGGCGCAGGAACAAATACCCGTTGCTGCGCTACCTGGGGCAATGCTGCAAAAAGTGGAAGCACCTGGACTTTTGGTAGTGCAGGGTCCATTCCCGTTGCGTACTCGTTGACCAGATGCTCCAGGGCCTCGACGGTCTCTTGTCCCGTTAGAAATACCAGGATATCGCCGGGAATAGGCTCTTTGTAGTGTATTTGGAAGATGACCTTCAGCGCAGCATCGACAAAATCATGCACGGGTTCGGGGGCATAGATCGTTTTGACAGGAAATTGACGGCCCCTGATATGACAGACTGCAATTCCATCATTCGCAGATTTCTTGCTGTCTCCATTATTTGTTTTCTCCTTTCCGTCCTCTGTTATAGGAGGACGATTTTGGAACCCCTCTGTGAAAAAGCCCTGTAGACTCTCCATATCAGCCGTAGCGCTCATGACTACGGCCTTCAGAGGCACCCCGCCTCTCCCCTCTCGTTTCCCAGACACTAAATTCCTCAAAAATCCCATCACCAAATCAACATTAACACCGCGCTCGTGCACTTCGTCAACGACAATGGCACTATACTTGGTCAACCACGGGTCATGCAGCATTTCCTGGAGCAACATCCCCTCCGTCAAGAACTTAATCCGTGTGCTCGGGGATGTAGACGTATCAAATCGAACCGAGTATCCAACTTTGCTCGCCGGCGATGAAGAACCAAGCGGTGTCCCCATTTCCTCCGCGACACGTCTCGCAAGCGAAATCGCAGCAACACGCCGAGGCTGAGTGATAGCGATGCACCCACCGACCGTGATCTCCTTCTGTGTACCATCGTCCTGGGCAATAGTGGCTGTAGCCGGACGACACCATTGCTCGTTCACCAGAAACTGTGGAATCTGCGTACTCTTTCCGCTACCAGTTTCACCGATCAAAAGCATCACGTCGTTTTCGTGCATGTGGCGTCGGATCTCGTCGCTGCTGGAGAAGATGGGGAGGTTCTTGCGCGTTTCGTACAGGGCTTGCGCTTTCTTCTTTAAGGAGTTGAAAGTCTGGTTCCCATCTTTCCCGTCTTTGAATGTCTTCTGTTTTTGTGTCTGGTCCCGCTTGTGGTGCCTTTCCTTGAGCTTCCCAGCTACTCCATTCACGTTATTCTTGGGCGCATCGTTGGGTTCGGGCCGGATTTTGAGTTGTGCTGATGCTGTAGGGGTTGGCTCTGCGGCAGAGGAAGGGGATTTAGATGAGCCATCGACTAGATCATCGCGCTTTCGCTTCTTGTTCTTCTTGGAAATATCATCTTTGGTATTCTTCTTTCTCTTGACGGAATCTATCGTGCGATTTTGCTGACTCTTTGAGGCCGTGTCCTGTCTCGCGGTAGACACATTGTCATCGTCATTGAAGACGGTACGGACCCTTTCGGGCATGGCTTGTTCGAGTCAGTGTTTATATTAGAATAAATAGACGACCAGCAATTGTTCTTTGTTGAGAGACATTTCTTGTTTGGCGATGAGGATGGATGGCATTTTGTTGCGGAGTGGACCTTGCGGGCTCCGCGAAAAAATTTAGGGCGACCTTATCGATAAGCCGCTTGGCATCTCTTCCAGTACATATATTCCAGGTCAAAGTATTTCGATTCTATTTTTTTCCTTATCAATATTGAGGGAATGAGTATGACATTTCAGCTAGCGTTAAGTCGTCTATTTATCGTGAATATGTGCACTTTTGCGTGTTGAATCTATATCCCAAGTAGAATCCTTGTTGACCTCAAATTTAGCATCCCCGCGTAATATGTCATCCGTTTTTATAGATAAAATGTGATCTCGTCATGAAAGCAATAAATGTAGACTAGAGACCCGTCAATTCATGCCCCAACCCCGGACGCGCCGGAAGACAAACGCCCGGTCGTTCTTCAGCCCGAACTCTGCCCAATCATCCGTAAGCTTGTCATAGCTCCAATAGCCTTTCCAAACCAATTTGGTATTCCGCGACGGGTTGGGAATGAGTGGGCTAGTGCTGGAAGGGCGAATGCCTGTTGATCGTAAGGTCAGGTGTAGAACATATATATACTTTGGTCCTCCGACTCCCTCGGCTTCAATTACAAGGTCTCGAGGGTCAGGAGTTGTGGCTGATGCAGTATCGGCTTTGTTGGGGGGTGAGGGATATTCGGGGATGGCGTCTCCCTGGCCGGCCTCCTGGGGGGAATCCGACTCAGAAGCTGGTTTGGTAAGCCGCCAGCGGCCCCATTGAGCGCGTTTCAACGCACCCATAGCAACGTGAGGGATTGGATCGGGTGCTCCTGCCACTGTAGTCCCCGCGTCTGAAGTGTGCCGCTGATGTTGTTTATTTGATGTTGCCCTAGCTGTCGTCACGTTTTCTTTGCTAATGTGGGGAACCACATCCACTGGATCAACCGTGGTAAGCAGATAGACGACGGACCCATCAGGATAGAACCTCAAATATCGATAATAAGTCACAATATGGATCGGACTGTTCCAGGTGTTATTCGAGTATGATGATGCAGCACCTGGGCGAGTGTAATTAACGGTGCTGATATACACTCCAGTAAATCGGATTCGAGGGAAGGTTTGGAAAACATCGCTCCATGAGGATAGTGGCTTGGGGATCTCAATAGGTGCATCCTGAGGGAACAGGTTATAGCGCGGAGCTAGAGTATACTCGGGAACACCATGAACATCGCAAGCGAATGAATAATGCATCGCTTTGAATCCAAATTTCGAACCCTGGCAAAGCCGTTTCCAGATACGTTGCTCATGCGAAAAATGATAAGCCAGGCGCTTACAGACAAGCGCCATCCGGCAGAATGATGCAGGGTCCATTAAAGCCACATGCTTCAAAATTTCCATCAGGACCTCCGACGGTACGTTCGCGATGGGACACGGAGGAGGGGGTGTATTCTCAACGAGTGGTTCCGCCTGTAGAATGGGAAGGCTGGCAAACGATGCAATGAGTTCCGGAGTGGGTGTGACAACATGCTCTTCTGCGGAAGCAGCACTGGTCTTATCAGCGGGAATAGTGGGTTGAGGTGCCTTTTTCCACGCTGCAGCAAAATGCTTGTTCCTGTACTGCTTGTCGACCGCGGCGTCTAACTGCAAGAACACGGAAAAACCAGTTTAGCCTCACATGAAAAACAATTATTTCACGAGAATCTTACGCGGTATGCCTTGCGGTAGTGCTGTAGACTGTCTCCCAAGCTGCCCTGTGCTTCCTTTTCCACTGCCCTCTCGAAGTGCTCCAAAGCCGACTGAGGCTCCGTCCGGGGTGCTGGAGAATGGAAAGCATCCTCATCATCCGGCCCCGACAGGGCTAATCGGCCAATATCCTGCGTTATCTCTCTCTGATCAGGCGACACCATCACTTCCCCATCGTCATCCTCTTTGCGCTCCGATGCCTCATGGTGCGTGGGAGGGAACTGCCTGGGCTGGGGAGCAGAAGATTTGGGTGATTTTACTTGTGGTGGTTCACCACGACTTGGCTTTGACCGGCGCGCAACTTCTTCGCGCCACTGGCGTCGAAACGACTGAAGCTCATCGTTATCGTCCATTATCGCAAGGTGGTGATGTGGATGCACAGTGGGAGGCGCGGGAACTCTGATTGATAAGCAGCTTGGGGTGGGAGTGAGTAACGGTTCCGAAAGAGACACCGAGAAAGGGGAGAGACACAGGTTGTTTAAGGAGAGGCGACCAGTGTAACTTAGAAAGTCAACGCCATTGGCATTACTTTTCAGCGATCATTGATTGATACAGCCGATCGGTGTGTTGAAGAAAGAAGAACTCGAGAACAATAATATCGACGCTTATCTCCGGGATTTGGTCCGAGCGCCACCGACACCCGAGCCGGACCGTTCTTTTTTCTCAACGAAGCATCATTCTTGCTTTGACTCATTATTATCGCTTGATACCCCCCACAGACCCTTCAAGACCCGGAGAAGACCAGCCATAGTGATAGTCTTGGCTACTGTTGACGCGAAATATACTGGCTACGCAAGTGGTACGACGTTGTCGAATGAATGTCCGGCCCCAGGACTGACGGTGTTCGCCCGGACCGATATCGCTCAGACGATTTTACCACCGTTGGATCTGAAGGAGAGACTATAGAGTCATGGCACTGGCTTGAAGACAACACAACAATGGCGGCAACTTCTGGAACAGGCACAGCTCCTGCTCTGGATGCCGATCGAAGAAGTGACGATGCATCGCTTTACCAGAGGATGATTTCTGCCACCTGCGGCAGCGTCCTGACGGGTCTCTTAGGTACGTCGATATCACTTTCACTCTGAGTCTTCTCATCACCGCTGTCTCGATCAAAATATCTTGGGAATTATTCTGACCAATTTTTGCAGTAACTCCCCTCGACGTCGTTCGCGTTCGCCTCCAATCCCAGTCCGCCGTCAACAACACATCGCCCTTTACATCACACACAACTCAGACTCTAAAAAACGCCCCACCAAACCTCGGAGTAACTGCTTGCTGCCGTGAAGTGTTTTGGATCGGTCAAAATTCTCAGGTGTGCATGGTTGGGCCTAGCGCAGGGGCTCTCGGGGCTCCATCCCACTCGCTAGCGGACTGCGCTGTGGAAGAAACCCAGAGGAGGACATTCACGTCCACTTTCGATGCCTTGCGGAAAATTTCTCGGAATGAAGGCATCTTGACTTTGTGGCGGGGCCTTAGCCCAACCTTGATGATGGGAATACCAGGAAATGTGATCTATTTTGCCGCATACGATTGGTTACGAACAGATGAGAGGAGTCCTCTCAAACGGCTTTTCCCTGATGCCTATGTTCCTCTGGTGGCAGGATCTGCGGCGAGAATCGCTGCAGCATCTGCTATCAGCCCTATTGAGATGTTTCGGACGCGTTTGCAGGCAACTCCTGGTACCGGTGCGGGGCATTTCAAGGCCACACTGGAAGGCCTGTATCAAATGACCCATACACAAGGCTACAGCTCTCTCTGGCGAGGACTGACGCTTACTATGTGGCGAGATGTACCGTTTTCTGGGCTTTACTGGTGGGGTTATGAGGAGGTCAAGAAATACCTCCATGAAGCTCGCACCAAGACTCGGGAGTATGTTTTGCCGCATAGTGTGCCATCCGCAGCTCAGCGGGAGTCTCACGATTCGGATTCGACAACCTTCATGGATAGCTTTATTGCAGGCGCTACATCAGGATGTCTTGCAGCCTTTGTCACGACCCCATTCGACGTCGGCAAGACGCGCCAGCAAGTTTACCGTCATATAGGAGATGACTTGTCGGCTGCCGCCGCTAAAAATATCTCACAGGAAGCTCTTCAGCCGGAGCAACTTTCCCTACCGAAATTCCTTTTGCAAATATTCCGGGAAGAGGGTACTGCTGGACTTTTCCGCGGCTGGGTGGCTCGATGCTTGAAAGTAGCTCCTGCCTGTGCCATTATGATCTCGACATACGAGGTCGGAAAGAAGATGGCAAGGGACGTCAACGAGAGACGTCAGTCGCTGATGGAAGACTCTAGTTCGGATACTCTGTGAGACATCTATGAGCTGATGATTTCTTTCTCGGCACAAATCCCTACACTTCGGAATATAGCGACATACCCGTTTTCTCTGATTGGGTTGACCATATACCAAGCGGGGTCTTTTCTGCATATCACACTCCAATCGCGACTGTCCCAGTATTTTCCTAACGATCTCTACTCTTGATTACTAATTTTTGTTGTCTAATTATGAATCACGCATGCATCCAGCCTTGCTGTTGTCGGAGTTTTATCTCAGATGATACCGCATTGATTGAATTTTGAGTTATAGAGCATGGGTTTCTATTTGTCCCTGCATGGTTGTCAGGAATAAAAAGGAGGTGGCAAGCACTAATTTTTGCTTCGAAAAGCATTGCAACACTGTACATATACCAATGTCCGTCCTTTGTATTTCCCCCCCTGTATTGGGATTTGCTTGCAAAGCAGCGACACTACTCCTATTATAAAAAGAAAAAGAAAGAGAAGAGAGAGAAGAAGAGTGAATGAAATAATTAACCTATCTTGACAAAGTCCAACTATCAAAATAACGGAAAATAACCCCCCCTCTTTTCAGCCTTACCCGAAGCACATTCCTTTTTGTTATATTCACCCCTGCGCTTGTGATACGAGGCTGATGACCTCCGAACTTGCGATCGAGCCATCCAAGTGCGGGGCCGCACATTAGTTCGAGTTGATCTTTCTCATTGTGACTAACTAGTGCATTAGGGACCTCACCAGGACTGTGTTTTGCTTTGTTAGTGAGGCTGAACGCGAAGATGCCGACGCTTACCACCTCCTGCCTGGGAAAATCTGTCACCTGCCCTGGACTGACTCAAACGAGTGCGTCAGATGATGACCTGCTCAACACTCGCAAACTCCCATTCCTGAGCCTTTTATACCAGGGATAATAACTTCAACGGTTCACCACCAGGGTGACGGTTTAGTCCTAGCTCCCCGCGAACTGATGGAGCTGCCACAGACATGGCCCCCAACAACAGCAACAATGGGCGCATCCCAACCAATGTGGAGTGAGTGACGAAAACACCCTCAATACTTGAAATATCTAGGAGGTTAATAGTCTGGGAAAAATTACTTTAGCATTGTTGCCATCCCCGCCATAGGTGCTGATGCAAGGCAGCCGTGGATTGATGATGGCTCAAGAACACCATGGGTTACGTCGGAGTTGAAGAGGCATATCCCAAATGCGCGTGTATTGCTAGTCGACCATGGTGAACTAGGCCAGGAAGACACCTTGGATACTTTGGCCGATCGGTTGCTGAACTATCTGCAACAACAAAGAATGTCCACGGTATGCAATGAAACTCTATAGCTCTTTTGCTATTAACCAAGAAGAATAACCTGTCTCGTACCAGAGCTCCAGACGGCCTTTATACTTCGTATGCCATAGCACCGGTGGCTTGGTAGCTACAGCAGCGCTCGCCATCGCGAGTAGATCGGATTCAAATATTGTTTCAATCCTGTCAAGCTGCTATGGCATTGCTTTCATGGGAACCCCTCACTATGGATCGAGCTACCTTTCGGTGCCTGAGTTTTCTCGAAGCATTCGCCAACTTTTGCGACTCAAACACCATATCCACCATAAATTACGGGAGGTATTCAGGCCACGGCATGAAGTGCTCAGAAATCTCGCGAGATGTTTTCGGGCGATCTCAGCGGACATGAAGATCTGGACTTTCTTGGAGACAGTTGATTCCGTTTTCACGATTACAGATGCTGAAACTGGGAGTACGGTTGATATGCATGTTCCAATCACGTCGATTCGTTCGGGGCCTTTAGGATTCGATCATGAGAGTGAGATCCCTTTATCGACAGATCATGTCGGCACAGCAACATTTAAGGGCCAAGAATCGACTATGAGGTTAGGATTCATCAGGGAGCTTCAGAACTCAATTTCTATGGCGCTCGAATTATCAAGGGAGGTTGACTACCCGTTGCAGGCCGAGGAAGAGGTTATGGTCCAGGTGAATGGTTTTTTTGAAGACACTGCGCGAGGAGTCAGCGACGAGACCCCTTTGAAATTATGGTCTACGAAAACGCCTCTGAAAGAGTTTCTGAGAAGGGGCCCCCTGAGGTGCCTGGAAGAAAGGCTTAA
Source organism: Aspergillus conjunctus (assembly GCA_027569095.1). Classification (NCBI taxonomy): domain Eukaryota; kingdom Fungi; phylum Ascomycota; class Eurotiomycetes; order Eurotiales; family Aspergillaceae; genus Aspergillus; species Aspergillus conjunctus. The sequence goes on along the minus strand of JAPDEL010000074.1, from coordinate 110,230 downwards.
AAAGTCTAGCAGCATACAGCCCAGTCCATACGAGGATTCTTCAGTCAGTACCTTTGATAGCAGGCCGGCAAGCGCCAATGCAGAATCAACATTCGATGGCATTCAAGAGGCATTTACATCACGCGGTCCTCAAATAAACCCGATTGAAATGATATCACCGAGGCCCTCCATGAAAAGAAGCCGAAGTTTTATGATCCATCCTCCATCTCCTAGAATCCATATTGATGGGCCAGCCGTCGAAAGCTACTTTGATCTCCAGTCAGAAAGTTCTGTATCAGATACTCGAGAAAGGATCCTGTCTCGCGAGGACCTTACCCGCGTAGACACCACGCAGGAAGATGATAATGACCTCGCTGCTGATAACCTGGGTGCTATGAATCCTGGCCAAGGAAACCTTTTGTGAGTACCGCATGAATAAAATACTTCTTGCGAATGTGGATGTCTGACCAAATTTTAATACAGGATGAGCTTGAGGGACTCTGGGAACTATGGGGAATTCCTCCATATACCACATAGAGAGCGGTCATCGGAGGAGCGCGTTGAAATGCCCAAGGTTGCCCCCCGGTTTGACCGGCCAGAGCCAGGCAGCGAGAAACTGCTCTGGATTCATGTCCCCTACACGCACACTGATTGGGTGCCTCAGATCCTTAGAAAGGTGTGCGAAGGGCAAGAAAATGAGGACCAGTAAGTATTGCTTTAGCGACAGCCGCAAGTGTCCTGTCCCGGGCTGACAAAACCATAATAATATAGTTACAAAGCCCTCATTAACAATGAAAACTGGTTCGCGAATCTCGTGAAAGCTCGCCATTTAGAACCCCATGCACGTTATGTGCGGCCAGCATGTATTCATTTCAAACGTAGCGATTCTCCACCTGTCACAATCTCCGAGCCTCATGATCCCCAGTTGGCACTTTATGTAAGTCTCCTAGACCAAAATACAATGAACAAGCGCTGACCCATGTCTCTTTTGTTCAAGCTTCCCTTCGTAAGTTTTCCCACACCAACACCGCCAAGTTTACTTCGAGAAATACTGACAGTGTCTAGCTTCATTGGGATACATACCGAAATTTACTACAACGCCGAACGATTATCGAAGATCGGGTAAAGCAAGGAAGATCTAGACCAATTCCCGAAAATATCTCTAATTCAAACCTCGAGTCGAAGTTGATATGGAAATTCCTGGGTAGTGAGCCTCCAATCCATATACGCAGGACTTTGGACCAATTCGGCTATCCAAATTTACGGTCAACCGTTGCCAGAGACGATGACCAGATGCTTTGGAAGCGAACAAGGAAATCTGTTAACATTAACTACGAACTTGAGGATTCTGTGCACACGCGCGAAGGACTCGAGTCCTTGAGATCAGTTGAGGATGGTAAAGTGCTCATGGTCGACCAACTTTGGCTTTGGATAGTGGATAGGAAGACGGTCGTTACTTTCTTCCCAAGACAGGAGCCCACCAGTGTTGAGGATAAGTTCTATGAGCAGACGAATCTTTACAACAGTATTTACAACGAGCTCAACGGTGATTTGGCACGGCGTTTTGAAACAGCAGGTGATCTTGCTGCTTTGATTGTGCTTCATGCTGTTACAGTACTACTTGACAGGACACTACACAATGATCTGCAAATACTCCGCATCTTCGAGGAATCAATCAGCATACTGGTAAGTCTTCCTCGACATCCTCGACATCCTCAACGTACCCCCGACTGACACGAGTAGACTGAACTGACCACCAAATCATTCAAACAATTCCGAAGCCGTGGTTTCATCACTAGACCTTCCGAGTACAACAAGACACCCGAGGGAAAAACTATGACTGCCGCAGAACGTGAAGAGAGGGACCGCCAAGTAGCGCACCAAAACCGCAACGATCTTTCCTCTCTTTTGGAACTCAGAGACATTGTGGACGAACTGGGGACTCTTATGAAATTACTGGAACAACAAACCGTGGTTGTCAGGAATATGGCCACCTACTTTGAGTACAGAGGATATGGAAGACGGTTCGTTCAGGCAGCTCTCACAAGGCTCAGCGATTATCGCAACCATATCACGGAGATGAGGGAGAATGCAACAGCCGCCCAGAAAGCTGTATGTCCTAAAAAAACCCCACTCCCTATTGTAGATCAACGTTACTGATCCGAGCAGGTGGAAAATCTCCTTGATCTCAGACAGAAGCAGGCGAACGTGGACGAGTCACGACTAGCTCGATGGGAGGCAGAAGTGACCCAGAGCCAGTCGCGAGCTGTCATGGTCTTCACCATATTCACGGTCATGTCAGTTAATCTCCATGGATCACCCCTGAATTATCTGCTTACCCGTTTAGATTCCTACCGTTGTCATTTTTCACTTCGTTGTTTGGAATCAATGCCCGAGAGTGGAGTGGTGAGCCAACGAATCTCACCCTCGACACGATGATGGCAATTGCCGGTAAGCTCATTGATCTATACCTAGACCCGATCTAACCACCCCTAACGTACGACCCAAACAGGCCCAACTTCTATCGCTATCATTGTCGTTGCCTTACTCTTGGCATTTAATGAGCGCCTCCTGGATACCACTGTGAAAACTAGGATTGTTGCCGCAGGACTCATCAAAGATCTCATAATATTGCCCGTGAGTAAAACATTTCGATGGGAGAAGCCTCCCCAGAAGACGTCTATAAAATCCACCAAGAGCTCCCCAATGAGGGACCGCTTTGGGAGATATCTGGCAACTTGGCGGCCCCAGAGGGATCTGGAAGACGACTTTTGGAAAAGAGATGGCAATAGGTCAACGCCTCTACCGTCGGTGCTGGTGTCCGAAGTCCAAGCGAACAACTCTTCTGAGAAGGTATCCCAAGCTCACGGGAGCAATTTGGCATAGCTCTTTGTTTTTGCAGGTGCAATTGAGGAGTTTGGCTATCTATTCGTCACCTCGAGGAGAATATCTCCTTGGAATGGGTTGTACAGTGATAGAGAAAGGTATTGCATAGAGGCTTTTTTGAATATGACAAAGCATTGCTCAAACTGTGTCTATATGTGCATTTGGATACTTATAGAACAGATAAAGTTGACTTGGACTCATCTTGTTCTTGCCACGAACTAGATCTTGCTTCATAAAATGCTTCGTACTAAACTTCGCAACCATGTTGAATCCACACGAGAGATATCTTCGACTACTCCTGATAAAGGGTCCGGGTTTACAATAGGAGCAGTCAATATTAGGAAGTTAATAAATTGATTCACCGCGGTAGAAAAAAAACCGTAGTATAGAGATACATGATATAATACACAGGACCCCCTGACTTTTTATACCCAAACATGTATAGAGTGGAGATGATATATGAAAGCCCAATCAGTAAAGTGCAGAGATAGTGATGGCAAGAGGTATAAGGAGTATCGGGAGTATGAGGTAAAAAAAGACATCTAACACATTAAAACATAGGAGAAAAAATACAAGGAAAAGAAAATATCAAAATATGCCCATAGTATGCAAAGACACGCTCGAAGGGAAACCTTTAGAAACCAGGACCGTCAAGGTTAGGATGAGGACGCTGGATGTAGCATTGTTTAGAACATGCCACCACCCATGCCGCCCATACCGCCCATACCGCCCATGCCACCGGCAGGGGCAGCAGGACCCTTCTCCTCAGGGGCCTCAACGATAGCAACCTCAGTGGTACCGAGCAGGGAGGAAACACCGGAAGCATCGACCAAGGCAGTGCGGACGACCTTGAGAGGGTCGACAATACCGGAGGAGATCATGTCAACGTATTCACCCTTGGAGCTGTCGAATCCACGGTTGAAGTCCTTCGCGAACTCATCAGTGAGCTTGCCAACAATAACGCTGCCCTCGAGGCCAGCGTTCTCAACAATGGTGCGAGCGGGGCGGGTGATAGCGCTCTTGATAATGCTGACACCGAGCTGTTGATCGAAGTTGGCGGGCTTGACGCTCTCAAGACCGTTGGCGGAGGCCTTGAGAAGGGCGGTACCACCACCGGGGAGGATACCCTCCTCAACGGCAGCGCGGGTGGCGTTGAGGGCATCAACGACACGGTCCTTCTTCTCACCGACCTCAACCTCGGAGGAACCACCGACCTTGATGACGGCAACACCGCCAGAGAGCTTAGCCAGACGCTCCTGGAGCTTCTCCTTCTCATACTCGGAGGTGGTGGGGTCAGCCATAACACCACGGATCTGCTCGCAGCGCTGAGCAATGGAGTCCTTGCTGCCCTCGCCGTTCAGGATGATGGTATCCTCCTTGGTGATGGTGATAGCACCAGTGGAGCCGAGCATGTCGGGGGTGAGCTTCTCGAGCTTGATGTCGAGTTCATCGGTGAAGACAGTACCGTTGGTAAGGACAGCAAGATCACCAAGGATGCTCTTGCGGTTGTCACCGAATCCAGGGGCCTTGACGGCAGCAACCTGGAGCTGGCCACGAAGCTTGTTCAGAATGCAGACGGCGAGAGCCTCACCCTCGATATCCTCAGCAATGATAACCAGGGGACGGCGGAGAGTGGTGGAGGCCTCGAGAGCAGGGATGATGTCCTGAACGGCGGAGATCTTCTTCTCGGAAAGGAGGATCAGGGGCTTCTCGAACTCAACCTTCTGGGACTTGGCATCGGTGATGAAGTAAGGAGAGGTGTAACCGCGGTCAAAGCGCATACCCTCGGTGATCTCAAGCTCATCCTCGAGGGTCTTGCCCTCCTTGACGGTGATCACACCCTCCTTGCCAACACGCTCCATAGCAGTGGAGATGAGCTTACCAACGTGGGTATCACCGTTGGCGGAGATGGTAGCAACCTGGGCAATCTCCTCACCAGTAGTGATATCACGCTTGTTCTTCTGGAGGTAGTCGACAACAGCATCAACAGCAGCCTGGATACCGCGGCGGAGATCCATAGGGTTGCAGCCGGCAGCAACATTCTTAACAGTCTCGGAGAAGATGGCACGGGCGAGGACGGTAGCGGTGGTGGTACCGTCACCAGCGAGCTCGTTGGTCTTGGAAGCGACATCCTGGAGAAGACGAGCACCGAGGTTTTCGAACTTGTCCTGGAGCTGAATAGCCTTGGCAACGGTCACACCGTCTGATACAGTCAGCATTCGAGCTACCTATAACGATGATTTTTGGATGACAATGGACAGTCGCGAACATACCCTTGGTAATCTTAGGAGAGCCGTAGGGAGACTCAATCAGAACGTTACGACCCTTAGGACCGAGGGTAGAAGTAACGGCCTTGGCGAGGGTATCGACACCCTTGAGGAGCTGGGCACGAGCTTCAACGCCGAACTTGAGTTCCTAGAAGAGGTTAGCAAGGCGATAGAAGGAAGCTTAGGGAATTGTGAAGACCCATTCCAGGGAGTGCCGGCAATGTAGAGGGATTTAAATCTGACATACCTTGTGAGCGAATCGCTGCTGCTGGAGGTTGAGGCCAGCAGGCTTGTAGAAAGCAGCCCGCTTGGAGGCAGCAGAGAGGACGGAAGTCCTGCTAGAAAGAGCGCGTTGCATCTTGGGGAAGGGGGGAGAAGAAATACAACGAAGAATTAGAAAAGAGGATAATCAAATTAGGCAAATAAGACGAGACTGCCCGATCAGAACTCCCAGAGCAAGAACGGATGCAGAAGGAGGAAAGGTGGAAGGGGGGAAGAAGGAGGAGAAGGACCAGAGGATGAGAGATGAAGCCAAAGTCTCGAAAATTTTCCAGGCCTTCCTCGATCTCCAAATATCTTGGCGGCAGAAGCTCCTAGAAGGTCACGTGGTCGGTATCCGAGGGCATTTCCTCGGCTCTCGTCGGAAGCGAACTGGGTCTTTATTTACGGCCAGGAACGGAGTCTGGAGAATTCCCCGGATTATGATTTTTAAGGGGATAAGTTGCTCTTGTTCTATTCATTCGATTGTAAAGTCATGTCTCATTATTGGCTGCTCTTGGCAGGCACTCCCTACCTAAGGCAACGACCACGAAATTAAAGCAAAATAACATGAATGTCTCGAGAAAGGAAAAAGAAATTAAGCCAGATGGATCAAATTCGGGATAGCTTGCAAAAGTATCGGTCGAGAAAGCCAAAGTCGGTGTAACAATATTCACGCGAGAAATAAATGTATCCACAGTATTCACTTGAAGTCCACTGAGAAGTTTGATATGCACTGGAAGGAAATGTGAGAATCGGTCTATTCGCAACACAACTTTCTATATGATACTTGGAGTATTGAGTTCTAAAACACGTTGTCAAAGGCGTTAAATGAATTGAACTGGCCGGTTGAGTCCGCGGAATCGACGTACGGCTTCTCCGAGCTGCCACCAGGAAAGGTCCCATGAACGTTATAATTTTCCCAATTGAAGCTCATTGAGTCCTCGAAGGGGTAATTGTAAGTGGGCTCCTGAGTCGGCTCAAATGACAAAAGACTTGCAATCAGATCTTCGGTGTCAGTCGGTGGTATATAATTTGTATTCTCGACTAAGGTGCAATGGTATGGAGCGACTTCATTCGATACTGGTCCCTGAGGAGGCAAAGGCAACGAACTCCGGGAATCATTGACGGCCTTTTTATACTTCAGGATCAAGAGTCGACTTTTCTTAGGGGGGGTTTTCTGCTCGCGATCCCCAGGCAATTCCAAGAACTTTGCTCCTGGAACGAGCAACTCGCTAGAGCTATCTGAATACGTATCGTCATCTGAGTCATCCTCGATCTTGATTGGCATACCCCTGATAGGCTTTTTGGCTTCTCTTCTAAGCCGTGAGGGGTATTTACGTGCCGAGCTGGTGGCCATCGGGTAGTCGTCCGACGAAGAGCTCCACGACTGTGCCTCAACTTCTTGGTATTTTGCGGCAGACTTCCCTCCACTAGAAGGACCCCCAAGCCCACGCCTAAGGGGCGGGGGGACGTCCTTTTTAGCGGCAACCCTGCGGCTACGAAGCTTAGCCAGGTGCTGGACGATTGCCCCCTCGGTAGCGTTGTGGCCCATTGTCTGTGATACTTCTGCCCATGGGATTTTGATAGAGTTTGTATTGCAAACTGATTGTATGGTAAGGAGTAGGAGCTCATTTAGGTTTTCTACCGCAATTTTCGGTCAGTTAAGTGAGATAAGAAGAATTGGGCTAATAGGTAGAAAGACATATGAGGAGCATTACCATCCCATCTAACTAAGGTCCTCTTTTTCGGCATAGTTGTCTTGCATCGAGAGCTCATTGTGTCAAACTGCAAGTTTACATACACTATTAGTCCCTTCTGGCCCAGCGATTAGGCAGTTCCAAAAGTGGGAAAGATCTGGTATATCACTGTGGTCCAACTCACCGTTGCAGTCCTAAACTAGGCGCTTTAAGAATGAATGCAGCGCCCTTGAAGTACGAAATAGGGAGTCAGAGTTTGTTGGTGGTAGAAGAGCTATAGGATTGAGGTAAAGGTAAAAGATGATTCGCGTTGTGATCCAAGCTTGCGAAGACGCTGGAGGGAGGCCCAAGTGAGAGAATTGATAACAAGCCTGGGAACCCTGGAGTTCAACTCTGCAGGTGTTTCTGGAATTAAAGAATTCTTAAGGCTATCGAAGTTACACAAGATGCGCCTGTTGTATATACTTGTTATCGGGAAAGGGGAAGCTCAGTAGGAAGGTAGAGAGATGGAGTGAAGCAGCAAAGGAGAAGTGTATGTAAACGAGGAGAAACAGGGTCACTTGAGAAAACAAGATCACTTGACCTGAGGAAACATCACTCAGGGAGACAAGATCACTAAGTTCAACAAGAAGAATGGTGTTGCTAAAGCTTCTACAGTAGAAAGGCGTTTGATATTTTGCTCCCGAGTTCAAAAGGGACACAATAAACGCAGGAAGAAGACTAAATTTCAAGAAGAGCTATTCATTACAGCTTCTGTTGATTTGCTTATAGGAACTAAAGTCAATTCGACTTTTCCACCTAGACCATAGCTGGGTACTTTCAATTCAGCTCTACTCGACCACCGGGTCTATACCCAAGGCCAAAAACATCAACTAAGTCATGTGCTCCTGGATTCCGATTGGTTATCGGGTGAGCAAAGTCACGTGTGTCACATGACCCGAACTTCCCGATCCTCCGAACTTGACGCTGTGCAAAGCATCACATCTCAACCGTTCCCTCCTGAATTGACACCCTCCTCCATTTCACACCGTCAAGATGGTTTTCGCGTGGAAATCTGCTGGTTTGACGTACGCAATCCGCCAATTCCCTACTACTTGTGCTATATCGAATACCCGGCTGACCATGATTGACTTTTTTCAGCTACAACCGTTACCTGGCCGTTGCTGCCCGCGCGGTCCGCCAATCTCTCAAGGACGGCCCTCGCCTTGCCGCTGAGCGCCGTGGACAGATGGACTTGCGTTTCGCTAAGTGGGAGGTTAGTATTGAGATACTTGCAGACCCCTGGTGTTGGATCTGGCGGAGTCAGGAGAGTTGGGCTAACCGATCACCTTTCGAAAACAGGGCGGCAAGCAGGGTGAGGTCAAGAACCTTGCCGATGTGAACAACCAGGCTCTCGCTTCAAATGCCGAGAAATAGACTACCCGTCGAATTTGAAAGTGTGAAGGTGGACGTTGTATTCTAGTCGATATTGGGGGAACAATGCGGGAAGTTTCAACGCAGCAAAGGACTGGAATTCTGTAGCAATATTCGCCCGTTGATCAGGTATAAATAGAAAAGGACTGATTCCCTTATTAAATATTCCATTTTCACTGTAGAATTAGTGCGCATGCTATGGTATCTAGATCCTCTAGACTTGCTCAACTTGAACCCGGTGGATTCTGCTCGCTCCCGCCAGTTTTGCCCTGTTCCTGTCCGCCCGACTCCCCGCCTCCCCCCTCATCCACCTTTCGACAATTATCACCACCCCTTGAAGTGACATCACTGCTAGGTTGGACCTGGCAAATCTGGCAGCTGGCTGCGGATTCTCACGATTTCCTCATGGTGCCAAATAACCAGGTCCGGGTTCCGACGATGCGAGTCGTTTCGCAGTCCGTCGTCCCACACGACATCACAGATCAGTTCACACAAGCTGCGTCGAGTAAGGACATTCCTTTCCCGCTGTTTTCACCTATCCCTTTGTTTTTTGTCACCATAGCCACTTCGGGAACCTTACTAATAAACATCTGCTTTCACTAGAGTTAAGTACCGGGCAGCTTGTCAAAGATGAATACTTTACGCTTTTTGAAGCGGTGGGAGCCTTGGAGGTGAGTTGCGATCTGCCCGATCCCTAAAACATGCCTTAGTTTTGAGCGCTGGGCTCATAATTCCTGGAACCGGTAGATCATGGACTCGAAGATGGACAGCGGATACCTTGGGCCCGAAGAGAGCAGTGCGCAAGACCTGGAGGATGACTACGATACAATGCGCGATTTAGCCCCAGAAGAAGTAGTGGGAATCATGGATGAGCTACTTTGTCATGAGGTGCGTTATCTAATTGCGATATATTGGTTATTCCTGATACACAAGAGCAACACTAAAGGATATTGTTGGCTGGTAGATGGCATGGCACATGGGACATCCGCTATCGCAAACGCTCTTCACCTCCTTATACCTCGATAAACTCCTTTGGCCCGTACCGAAAAATTTCGAAGATGCGCACTTTGGACGTGGAAGTACCTCTGGCTATAATGGAGAATTGGGGTTGGTGCAACTTGTTCTGCGTGCATATTGTCTGGGTTTGATCAAGTGCTGTGATTATGTTCATGCGCGGGTGGCTGCAGAATACTACTATGAGGTGAGCTTCTGCTCAATGCTGTCTTCTAACAAGCTGCTAATATTCTCCACCTGATAGGAAGAAGATTTTGTTACCCAGTTGTACAACCGCTCCCTACTAACGCACTTTGATCAACACCTTTTTTGCAATCTTCTGGACCGAGCCTGCTCCTGGATTGAGGAACAAACCATGATTGACGAGAAGATGAAGAGCGCGCTCAAATCGCGATTGGAATTTCGGCGCGAGTTTCTTCTAGGCTTGGAGCAGGATGTGAATGCTATACAAACCAGATCAGCCAGACACTTCGTATCTTGCAGATCCATCTTGGATTCTCTCAAGGAGTCGACTTCCCTGGGCAAACCGGTTCCGGAGGCTATCAGCTGGAAAATCCAACGCAGACTCGCTAGTACAGTACCTCCTCGACCCATGGTAAAGATCAGCTTTGATGATGCGCTGGCGCATCTGAAGCGATTGTGCCAGGACGGAGTTGATATGCGGGAGCTCTTTAACTACCGGGGGCCTTATAATTTCGAGGTTAGATCGTCTTTTGTTCCACGAGATATTCCCCAACTGGAGGCTGACTGTTTAGGTGGCTGTTTGGACTTTACTATCTCGGAAACCCCAACCATCCGTATATATTCGATCTCTCCTCCAGACCGTCATCCAAAACAAAATGACCATCCTGGGATCTGTTCCAGTCAAAAGATTTTTGTATGACGAGCTTGCAGAGCTTGTTCTTCCATCAAGTATGTTACTTGAGGCTAATACTGATGATACTGAAATGCCCTCCGACCCTCGTTTCCAAATTGCCAGGCATATGGACTTGTTCGTCCAGCGATTTTCTCAGGTGTGTATCTACCCTCAAAATCCCGCCCTTTTGCCCCATTAACATGACCTCCAGCCTTTTGTCGATACATTTCGATGCGCTTCCCTGAATCGTTGCCGTATCCGAAGAACCCTTTGCCACACCATTGTTGATTGGGACAATCTACAGATGGAGGTATGTATGTTCCAGCAATTCAACGTGTAGTAGAACCGAATTCTCATGAAATACTATAGGCCGAAGACCTTGATGAGCAGCTGCGCATATTGAGCGATGAGCCTCCGCTAATGCTCCAAAATGGAGACGCCACATTTTCCTATCCTCTTAGTAGTTGGGCCTACCACCAGAAATTAACCCAGTATCGGCGCATTATTCAGTTCGGGTTTGAACTTTCCGTGTATTCCCCGGAAGAGCTTCCTGGGATGTACTGGTACTTGTCTCATATTTGCTCGACACATCTCGGGCATATCGACCGAATCCGGACGTTCATCATCTCCGCTGCCAAACGGTCCCTACCTACATTGGCAGGAAAGAAGCGTGTCGTCGCTGAACGTCAAGCCGTTCTTCAGAACTCACTGCATATTCTCGAGCGACTTACGACACATATCGTGGCCATAGACGCCTTTGCGATATCCCTCCACGCTTTGTACGTGCTTCTTGCTCGTCACAATGCTCTACCGACAGCCTCATCCCTCCAAGCGTACTCCAATGACCGACTGCGGTACGAGCTTCGCATGAAGCCTTTCCTTCCAATAACTCTCCCTGAGCTGGTACCATACGAAGAATATCGCCGCGAAGCTACCCTAGAAGGTGATGGCGATGAGGTTGTAATGGAGCGTGCTACAAAGGCTATAGCAGAAGCACGAAAAGCGTGGGAAGCGACGCTTGGCAACGGAGCCTTCTTGCAGGAGCCTGAGAGCCAGGCATTCCGTGCTCCGGCGCTCGAAGAAGACTGGAAACGCGACGTCAAAGATACGATGCGAGCATGCATAGGCGCTAGTATCGGGATTGAGACGGTGAAAAAGGTGATTGTCGCGGGCAAATCTACGAGTGGAGGGAAGACCGAAGGGGTCCAGCCTGTGAAGCTCCAAGTGAGTATTCCAGAAGCAGGGTCCAAGAATCGTTGGCACAACTGGTGGGCAGTACCGCAGGTTTCGCAGATCAAGTCAGACGCGAAGACATAAACCACCGAGCCAAGATTGACCGGGGCTCCTGCGCTGAAACTACGCAGCCGCTTGATTTAGAAATTCAACGGGGTGAAATGTCCACCAAGGTTCCTATTTAAAGCACCTAGTGCGCCATCAATAGGCTCTCTTCTGGCATCCTTCCCTCAGTCGCCCTCGCCGGCTCGTCCTTTCCGTGTGGAGGACGACTCGCTCAGGATTCCTTTTCCCCTGAGACCGGACAATGTGTATGCACATGATACCAATGTAAATAGCCACCAATGATGACAGAACTAGACGAGTGAAGACAAAGTGTAAACAATTTAAAGATGGTGGGGGGAAGGGGGAAGGGGAAGGTTGAATACGTGGTCCCCTTGAAACCCAGTATCTTTGGAGTTAAGAGGGTCCAGGCTTCCAGGTCCCAATAAAGCCAGAAACCCGTGGCTCAGTCCATGGAATACCGCGAATAAACGCGAGGTAGCTGTAGAAGGAGGGGGGATGATGACCTCATCACCAATAACAAATCCTACGGTATATATCGGTCGATCGCATTGCCATGTCGAAAATTTTTAGCCCTGCGCCGTGAGTGAGAATGAAGGACCACTGCAGATAAATCATAGACTAAGGAACCTATGGGATAGAAATTGGACAAAAAGGCATTATTATAATTCTCCGGACAATAAACTTCTATCAAACCAGGATCTGCAGCGCGCCATCTTGGGGTCGTTTCTCGTCGCAGTTATCTGAAGCTTAGCGCAGGCTCTGTGCTCGGTTTTCCTGCCAGGGATTTACTGTTATTCCCCTCCCCATCAAAGCTTGGAAACGAGAGAGTTTTTCGAACATCTGCTTCTACTCCTCGAACTAATAGTTGGTCGTAATATTATCGCCCCTACTGGCCTCAGCTCATCGGATTTCCCCCCCCTCAAAGTCCACACCATCTCCAGCCCCTTCTCGCTTCGATCCTCGCATAACCATCGAGCGCCTCCATCAGTCTAAAATTACAGCCATTTTCTTATTGCGGAAGCTATGACGCGAAGTTCCGGGGGCGTTTATGTTGGCGAATAACAGCGAATTGACAGGAGTCGGGGGTACTTTTTGTTATCCTTTTCCTTCTTCCAAACCCACCTTATTCTGGTCTTGACGATCCCTCCAACTCTTCTTTTCTTTTTCCAATTATTTATTGGCTCTGCACTGGGCAAGCTCGGAAATCGCCCTCGGCGACCGCGGTTGATCTTTCTTGCTTTATCGACTGGGATAGATATCTCTAATTTATGTCTCCGACGTGGTCTTTGATTTCCTTTAGACGATTCGATCCTTCAATTCTTCCCGTTCGCCTTTTCCCACGCTCTCGCGTTCACACCCCGCCCATCACTCTCGGCTTGGAGGAGGGGGCGAGGGTCACCAGTTTGCAATGCCCGTATACCCCATTCGACGTCGGCCGCGCGAGTGCAAGACCTGCCTTGCCTGTCGCGCAAGCAAGGTTCGCTGTGATCGCGGCGTGCCATGTAGCAACTGCGTCAAGCGCAACTTCTCCTGCTCGTACGGCCGTCCACCACCGGCATCCACCAAGCCACCCGCGATCCCCGATCTCTACCTTCCTACAGCGACTGCGACGACCGCTAGCGTTACAACCCAGTTGGGACCTTCATCGGGATTGCCTACGAACGGTCAGGATGCTGCCTACAGTACGGAATCAGTGTTGGATGATCCGTTGTCGGATGCGGTGTCGCTCACTCAGGTGGAGTGGGATGAGATTAACTCGAAGATGCGAAATATGGAGCAAATAATATCGAGCCTAAATTCCCTTTTTCAAGCCCACTCGGGGCGCAAACACTCCAACCCTCGATCCGACGTCTCGAATGGTAGAGAGTTATCGCGATCCTCATCGACGCACGGGGGGCTTTATGGGACAAACACGCTGAAAACGGGGTCCGTCCATATTGGGTCACGGTCTGCGTTGATTGATATCTTGGACGGGTCGAAGGGCTCCGCAGACACAGCACAGGCGCTGCCGAAGGATGACCTTATCGCGGAGTTGGCTTTGGGAAATGAGTCTGCCGCTTATCCCTTTGTCGATCTCTGGTCGTCCGACCCGTACACATTTAATATCGGAGGTGTCTGTGGGGTGCTCCCTGATGATGATCAATGCCTCAAGTTAGTTGCCTCGAACGTTTATGCCCATATATCTCATCTGACAATCGATAGGTTATTAAGCTTTTATACGGACATCGGTGCGGTGTTGTACCCCGTGCTCCCGGACACCCATAAGCTTGAAAGCGACATGAAACGCCTGTTAGAGGGCCGACGGCGGGCCGGCGGAGTCTACAGCCCCGATGCGAATGGCTTGGTGAAGCCGTTCGGGATGAGCATCCCTTTCCTGAGTCTTTGCTTTGCGGTCCTAGCGTCTGGGTGCCAACTGTCCGACCGACCGGGGAATGAACGCGAGCTGACCTCGTGGGTTTATGGTTTGTTGCCCGTCAATCCGACCTATATTTTCCGTAGCTCACACGGTATTAGTTTCCTGTTCTTACCAGTGCCTCCGGATGTTGAATTATGTATCGCAACCAAGTGTGGAGGTTATTCAGGTTCTCTTGATCATTAGTAGCGTTCTCTCATATAATATGAACGCCGGCGCATCTTATACCTTGCTTGGTGAGTCAATGTCAAGGTAGAGCTCATGCCTGGCCCCGTGCTAATTGCAATTTCGCTTGTCTAGGAATGACGGAGCGGATGTGTATGGTTCTCGGACTTCATGTCGAAACGCCAGGGTTTCCACAGGCACTCCAGGCAGCCCGAAGGAGAGTATGGTATGCGTCTGCCCTTCCGGTTGCTGGGATCGGAATATAAACACTAACTCCGTCTTTCCCCAATAATAGGTGGGCTATGGCCTTTCAAAATAGCCACTTTTCTTTGGCGTACGACCGGCCTTCCATCACCATGATCAGTCAACCCGAGATCCCCTATCACCCTAAGTCGATGCCTGGGCACCGATCATATTTCGAAACTCTTAGTCGCATTATTTCGGTTGTGCTTGAAATGCTGCGCGAACTTATGATGTCCCACCACTCTCACCTGCGATACCATGAGATACGCGAGCATACCCAGAGGATCGAACGTATCGTAGCAGAGGCTGCACCATATTTGCGATTCCGCGAGCACTGCGTGACCTTGGCGAATCATATCGAACGGGCAGAACTACAGTTGCACTCCTCGTACTATATCTCCGTGATCTGTCGTGTATCGTTGGATCCGGACGCGCCGCTGGATGAATACAAGCGGACCGTCATCCGGGATGACTGCGTCAGCAACCTGATCCGCACGGTCGAGGCGTTCATTGAATTGCATCATATCAGTCCCTACGCGACCCGCACCTGGATCAGTGTTCAACGAGCCATCGCGTGCGCATTTCTCTTGATCGCGAATATCACCGACCAGCTCTGGCATCAAACATGGGGCCTAGTTCAGCGGCTTGAAACGGTACTTGTGGACCACGTATACTCTGATGGAAATGAAAACCGAACCGAATCGGCGAAACACTTGTCATCGTCGCTGCATGCGCTCCGGGAAGTGAGTGCTGCATTTCGACGGAGTAAACCCCAGGGGACCAGCACCAAGGCAGAGCGCGTTAGGCCAAGTGTCTCCCCCACGACCATCCCGCCCTTGCCCGTGTTGGCTGGGCTGGAGCGCCCTGGCCCTTCATACACGCAAGTGTACGGGGTGCCGTTTGAAGAAGAGCATATAGGCAACATTCTCAACCGGGTCTCAGATGTCATGCTGTTCCCTAGTCTGAACGCTGGCAATACATAAAATGGAGGGGCACTGTTTATTCCAGCCAATGTATAATAATAATGAGAGAAATAATAATGATCACGAGTCCGAGCTGGATTATTGAGTCCTGTCAATTATTGTATGGTGCCGAGTAGTGGCGGCCTGGGGATGGAAAGAACCCAAGCGGGGGGGATTTCAATTCTCCTTTATAGCTCCTGGCTGGCGATCGCCTGGAGGAAGGTGATTATTGTTTCCATTTAAGTTCTTTGACACTTTCCATTTCCGATTCCTACCAATCGATCAAGGAGCAGAGCCCGACCGAAGAAGGGCCGCTTCGGCCGAGTGAGGAGCCATGTTCATCATTCACGTCCAAGGGAGGATTCTTCCTGCGCCGAGGGCCAATGGTCGCTGCTCTTCTTGCTTCTCTCCATCTTCCATCACCGGTCTGGAAAGGTCGGTTTACGAATGCAGCGGTGTTTATCCATGACTACCTTACTACTCCATCATCATTTTACGCTCGGCTCCGATGATTTAGGCGCCCCTTTTCATGCATCCCAAACATCCCCAGGACGATACGATAATAATGCATGGGTTCATCCACCACAGAACATTCCCCTGGTGATAACGAGAATCACAGGGATGCGTTTCTATTCTCTCCGCTCGAGACAGTAATCACCGAGATGAAAAGGGGAAATCGAAGGAATCGGCCGGTCAAGGATGAAAAAGGGAAAAAAAACAGCGCAGCCTGACAAATGAAAGTGCATGCAGATTATTTCCGAGATTACCGACCGAGTCCAGATGCACTTCTTCGTACATGCCACCACCATCACCACGACTACCACACCACCTTGTTCACGCCCGACGGACCCGATCCATCCGTCAACAGTGAGACGAGGACGACGAGGACGATTTCTCTAAACCCGCAAACCCGACAACCCCCTCCAGCTCCCTCTCGGTACCTCGCGAGCTGCTATCCCCGCCATCACCACCACTGATTCAACCCTTCATATTCCATTCTGTTACCTTGAAACCGATGAACCCGCCCCTCTTTTGTAGGTAGATGTATAAAAGCCAACCGTAAAACCAGACAAAATCGCAAGCGTAAGGTCCAACTCCGCATAAAACCCCAAGATGCCCGGCGCATCAGACTTCCACACCAAAACCTACATCGTGACCGGTGGCGCATCCGGACTCGGACTGTCCGTTGTAAAGAAGCTCCTCTCTCTCTCGGGGGCGCACGTGCACGTCATTGATCTCTCGGAAAAGTCCCCCGAGCTCGGCAGCGATACCCATCTCTACTTTCACGGGGGCGTTAATATGGCGCCTGCCACGGCTTTGAGGGAGGAGCTTGGATCGTGTTCATATACAACGAGCAAGCAAGCATGCGGTGATTGGCATGACGAGGAGCTGGGGGAAGGAGTACGTGCGGCGCGGGATGCGGGTCATCCTGGATATACCTGGTGCCCTCTGGACTGGCCCGATGGTAGATTCTTTGGGGCTTTGATTGGTAGCTAATGAAACGCTCAATCTGAATGATTTCAAGTGAGAGCTTGAATTCCTTAATCTCTTAGTGATCGCCCGCCGGGATGTCATCTTTCAACTGGCGCTGTGGTCAGTTATACTAAGGGCGACAAACCCTGCTATACGGGGTACTCGGTTTTGCTTTCTGAGCCACACCAAGGTCTGAGGATCCGGCAGTCGTACGCCCTTTCCATTTTCACTTGATTATTGGCCCCAGTAAGCCGGAATCCTGTACTGGAATGACGCTGACCCAACCCAGCAGGGCACACGCCGCTCAAACGGCTGAAGGCGACAGCACCAACATCCCCCTCCTCCTCCTCAAGGCCAGGGAAGGATAGTTCGTAGCCTATATGAACTTCGGCTGCATAATTACCAAAAAAAAAAAAAGTCTTACCACACTTTAAAATAGAGGCACGGATGTGATCGTTAGTGCAAATAAAAATGTGCGGGTCAGCCCTAAGCCAAAAAATAGTGGGCCAGATACAATGTCAAACGTACCATACTACGTCGTTACCCCACATTATTATCCTTCTTGGAAGATATCAAGAGCTCTGTGGGATAATAAGGCGAGGATCTAATGATTTTGTCTGCAACCGTCAGAAATGGAAGGACAGGATCCTCGGAGAGGGGGTTATCGGTTTAGTTCCCGCTTTGGAAATATGCAGGACAGAGAAGGATAAGTTATGATTGTACTCTAGCCTGTATAATCCCCAAGGTAGATAAATTATGGAGAAGTATCCACAATGTATCGAATAAGATAAGTCTTCTCTTCCTGTATACTGCCATATCTGCTCCACCACGAATTGGTTGGGGCGATTTATAACCATAGAAATAGGATTCTATTAGGCTAAGCCAACTCAGATGAGTGAGTATTTATGTATTTGAAGCCGGCCGAAACAGCAGTACATACTTGTATAGCTATATACGGAAATTTTCGATAATCGGAGCGCCCAATCCTCAGATAGCCTAGCTATCTGTCTCATAGTAAGGATTGTTGGGATCATAAGGGAACTTGCGAACGATCACATCACCCTGGTAATCCCACAGCTCATCCTCGACGGGGGACAGCTTCACCGAGCACGTTTCGTTGGCCTGTCCGAAAGTCTCCACTGCAGTCGAGGAGCCGTTGAAGTAGTTCACCCGGACCATGTTCACGGTCTGGCGGCTGGGATCGCCGAGGAGGTAGTTCAGGGGCATGAACTGAATGCCCGAGTGGGCGGTCGTGAAGACCGTGTTGGGCAGATCACCTGTGTGCGGAACGTGGTGCATCCCGAGATTCACCCACATGACCAGGTCGGTCTGGTTGAGGCTCTCGCCGTTGAAAAACTTCTCGAAGTTCACGGGAGGGTCGTGGATGTCTTGGCTGTTGCGCGGGTGGGCGGCGGAGGGCTCGTAGTCGTGGTGTTGGGTGACCTGGACGTCGTACTCGGCCCAGTGTGCGGCGTGAGCGAGGTTGGTCGAGTTGAGTACAGTCAAGTGGGCGGCGCCGGTGGAAGGGAGGACACGGTAGCCGCGGTATTCGCCGTACTTGTTCTTCTCGTCCTGGTTGATGACGTGGATCTGGGTCTGCCCGTTGAAGCCCCAATTGAAGCGGCCCTGGTCTTCGGACTCGACGATCTCGCGCTTCAGCATCATGGTGTTGCGCGGCTTGTCGCCGTTCCAGGTGAAGGTCTTGGTGACGGGGACGACGGATGTCAGTTCAATGGTGTTCTCGGTTCCGAGGATATCAAAGTCGACCTTGAAGTTGAGGACGTGGTCGTGCATGGATCCAGAGAGCGAGTCGTGAATCTGGTAGCCGAAGTCCTGGTTGTTGGCATAGTAGGCGGCCTGGATGTATCCAGAGGCACGCACTTCGACGCCAACGGTGCCGTCAATATGGAAGGTGTAGCTGAACATGTAGTCGTAGTTTCCAATGGTGGAAACCGAGCGGAGTGTGAAGTAGACGTTCTTGGTGCTTGTAACGTATTCACTTGTCGAGTGACGTTCAATAGGGTAGTCTGCGTCGAACTCAAAGAGACACAGGCTATCCACGTGGGTATATGTTTCCTCAGATTTGTAGAACGAGGTGTTTAGGTAGGACGCGTAGGAGGGGCAATCATATCCCTTTACCAGCTCGAAAGCATACGGCCCGAAGCCGTAGTAGGAGTCGAGATACGCAACGCTGGACTGGACGGGATCGTTACCGGCGTAATGGGCCAACGCCTCCTGCAGGCCCAGCTCGTAAATGATACGCTCGCCCTTGTAACGGATGTCGAACAGGGAGAGGCCAGTGTCGCGGTTGAAGCCAATGTAAAACGAAAAGTCCATCCAGGATACATACTTGCGGTCAGAGTCAACGGCATACCGGGCACCCTCGGGGGCAATTGCCACCGGAGGCTGCTTCTTATCCTTCTTCAAGACGGGGCCACGTTGATCAGTGTGAGCCCAGGTGCCGTCAACGTTGGCACCCAGCTTCTCAAAGCCATGAGACCAGTACGCCTTCCGAAATTCTTCGGTCGTCTCGTAGTAAATGTCATTGTATAACCAGCCCAGAAGTTTCCACTTGGAGGGATCACGTCCAGTGATGTCGGACTTGAAGTAGAGACCGAGGGGCAGCAGGCTGCCGACGTCGAACTGGTCGGTAGCCTTATTCCAGAAAACATCCCAGCGGATCAGGCGTCCATCCTCTTGCCATAGAGGATCGATACCCCAGACATCCAGGGTATCATTCTCCAGACCCACTGCACTACCATTCCACAAATCAAGTGTAATGTCCGCGATCTCGGCACTGATCTTGAACAAGAATTCGGAGTAAAGGGTTTCATCATCGGGCTCGACATTACGAACACGGCCCTGGGTCTTACGGGTGTAGGGCCACTCGAGAGGCTTCCAGGTAGTCTTGGATTTCTTGGTGATCGGCAAGGGCCCGACGACGATATCAGCAAAGTAAGGATCCTCCGTGGCGCGGTAGTTCAGAACAACATGCGCATATCGAGCTGGGGCCGGTCCCTTAGCATCCAAGTACTTAACAACGTCCGTTTTATTGGGACGCAACAACTCCACAAGAGTACTTTGATATGTCAGCCACCTTATCTCGCGTCACATTCATTGAAACTTACATGGTGTTGTCCCACTCTGTAGCATTCTCCGACAGGGTAAGGTTCAGATCAGGCTGGTTGAAGAGCCATTTCGCGACGGACGCGGTTTCCTCACCGGTCAAGCCCTCCCAGACATTCTTCTTTGGGGCGACGATTTCCTCCGGTGGAGTATCCTCACAGGGAACTGTATGGTCACCATGTCCACCATGGTGAGGGGGCTTGTGACCTCCCCCTCGACCCCGGCTTGGAGATTGATTCGATCGGCCGTATAGACTGCGCATCAAAGCCTTACGTCCGTGGCTCTTACGGTGACGAACCAACTCGGCACTATTGTCGAGTTTGTTGGCAACGACTTCGCCAGCCAAGCTTCCAATTAGAAGCAAGGTAGCAAGGCCCCCAGACAAGGAAAACGGAAGCTTCATGGCGATCTACTATTCCAGTCTCCCCACTGTTATAGATCAAAAGCTTTTGTCGATATGCATCAGGTCGCAGAGCCCTGGACAAGGCTTTATAACTCACAAGATATTGGTGAATTGGCATCTGATAACGATTCGGACGTCCGGGATCCATGGACGACCGATATCTCAGGTCTCGCTCACCGGCCGTAATGTGTGTTCTCCCCATTTCCCCCAATCTACGGGGTAGACTCACAGAGTCTGTTGGCATAATTGGCGATAAAAACAAGCGGATGAAGCCGTTTTCGCATGGCCCTGCCTAAAGAAGCAAGTCAAATGGCCAAGAGACGAGGCGGCTGGGACGGTAGAGTCATGTATCGAAGCAGTGCTTTGTGGTCTTGGGGTCTAGTGTGCTATCTAGAAGCAAAGCGAGATGAAAAGCGAGGTTCTGACAGGGCACTCAGGCCTTAGACAGGAACCAACATGACGCCAGCGATATCTCCAGCGAATCCGATGGAGGGATCGAGAATGGGGTTTATCGTGGAGTTGGTGATAAGAGACGCTGTTTATCGGCCAGATTGATAATCAAGGTAGAGACGATTGAAGAGCAAGGAGATGGAGAAACCAAAATGTGAAAAGAAGAAGCAAAGAGAGCAATCGAGATCAGCTGATGGAGATTTGTTTGTGGTTGCGGTTGCACAATCTCACGTCTACACAACTTCCCCATCGACTCCATCAATTCCATCAACTACATCCATCCCCACCGGCCATAATATCATCAGTTTCCTGATTACTTGGTATAAGTTCACTGGTATGAGCTTTAAAATCTATTGTTTGCCTATCCCCAGATCGAACAAGGCCCAACCCGAGTCTGCACAACTATCCCCTCCCCCCCACCCATCTTCGAGTAGTACAGATGTCTGCGGAGGTTTAGCCTTTCTATTATGAGGCAAGAAGACGATAAACTGGCCAATTCCTCTTTCACGAACGACTCCAAGAACGAGGGCCCAACCTTTTCTTGCCCGAGGAGCTTGGTTCTTGATCGGCACGAATACCCAGTTACCCACACACGGGCGAACTGAGCGACTCTCGAAGGGGCCCATGGAAGGGGATGGTATCTCCAAAGCGTTATAGCTCGGAACAGCCTCCATCCAGCCCTTTGAAATCAATACCATTCACAGACGGTATGCCGTGTTTTGAATTATCCACATGATGCTCTCTAACAACTAGCTCCGCTATTAAAACAGAATACGTGGAATTCCGAATCACGTTTGAATCCACAAAACCCAAGAGCTCTTGGAGGAAACAGTTTCCTTGATCGAAGATTCAGGAACTTGGATCCGCCTCAAAGTTCAACTGCAGCTCAAACCCGAAAATCCGGCATCTTTTGGCTAAAGACCGGTTATTTAACATGCGAAGAATGAGGATCTCCGGGGCTGAAACGGCATCTCTGGGATCGACAACCATTACTGCCCCAACCGACCGTAATCCGTCTCGGAATGGCAGGGTTACATATTATTCAACATACTGCGTACAACAAGTTCTGTTGGCCTTTTCATTCTACTGTTGGAATCCTTGCTCCTCCTTATTGGTTAATCCCCATCAGTTCGGCCTCTCAGGTCCGTTTCCCTAACGATCACGATTGGGGGAAAGGAGCTCTCCTCGGCTGGTCCGTATGGATACTTAGGATGGGGGCCATGCAAAGATGCCAGCTTAACTCCACTCCTAAGGCCAATTCAGGCGTGCGAGGCAGGATTTATAAAAAACGCATGCTTCGCCCCCTTCATCCCTCCCTGTATTCTGCTCACTCGCAACTTGGGCACAGAAAAGACCAAAATGAAAGCGATACAATCCATTATCACTTTGCTGCTCCTTGCAGTCACATGCAGCGCCACGTCCCTGAGCCGCAAATCCTCTCTTATTCCACGCGCTGGCACCCTAGAACAGGTCACAGATTTCGGAGACAATCCAACCAACGTTGACTTTTACATTTACGTTCCGAAAAACGTCACAGAAAACCCTGCCATCATTGTTGCCCTCCATTACTGTATGAAGTACTCCCCGGGAAAAAATTGATGCCAAGAAGCTCACTATTATATAACCAGGCACTGGAACCGCACAAGCTTACTACGTTAACTCGCCATATGCTACTCAGGCAGAAAAATATGGATTCATTGTCATCTACCCCGAGAGCCCCTACGAGGGCAAGTGCTGGGATGTCAGCTCACAATCCTCTCTGACCCATAACGGTGGCGGTAACAGCAACTCCATCGCCAATATGGTGACCTGGACCATCAAAAAATACAGCGCGAATGCCAGCCGCGTTTACGTGACAGGCACCAGTTCCGGTGCGATGATGACGGTACGCTCGCCCCATAAATCCGTCTTCGTTGTATAAACAAAAACTAACAACCCCAGAACGTCATGGCCGCCACATACCCCGAATTGTTCGCCGCGGGCACTGTCTACAGCGGCGTCGCAGCCGGCTGCTTTTACTCTGACACGAACCAAGAGAACGGATGGAACAGCACCTGCTCCCAGGGCCAGGTGATCACCACTCCACAGAACTGGGCCAATATCGCCCGAGCCATGTATCCGGGCTACAACGGCAGCCAACCACGGATGCAGATCTACCACGGCACCGCCGATGAAGGCCTGTTGCCGCAGAACTTTTACGAAACCTGCAAGCAGTGGGCGGGTATCTTTGGGTACAACTATGCCGCGCCACAGAAAGTCCAAGTGGATACTCCCGAGGCAGGCTACAACACGACCATCTGGGGACCTAACGTGCAGGGTATATTAGCCGAGGGAGTAGGACATACCGTCCCGATTCATGGAGATGAGGATTTGAAGTGGTTTGGGTTTACTAATTAACCACTGCATGTCGTCTGAAGTCCTCCCGTTAGAAGGCCAGAACGAATTAAAAAAAAACTCTCCTGAAAAGAAAGAGAAAGGGAGACCATCCCGATGTATAGGCCCAGCTAGATTCGTTGTTGAATTTTTGGTTAATAGTTCATTAATATGACGTGTAAGCTTCTATCCATGAGTAGGTGTCTTGAAGGTTTGTAATATCTACAATCCAACCAAGCCATCGACTGTCTCCTGCAGGCGAGTATCTCCCACCCGAAACAAACACACCATATCTCTTCGATGGTTAGGGTCCTCCCATGACCATTCGGCAAAGTTACCTCCTACCGTTTCTCTATTTGGGACGGGAGGCTCTTGGGCCAATTATAGGGGATAACGCCCACGACAAACAATATAAAGCGCATATTCATATCCAGGTTCTTTTCCGTTCAGCCTCCAAATCCTGAGATGGTTGAACGCTCACTCTATTGGCTGCGGTTCAACTCCAAAGGACAGGCCTTCTATTCCTGCAATACCTTGCTATTTATTGAAAGGGACGTTTACTTGAGTAAGCCCCTATCAGTAAAATTATCCATTCATAAGACTCGGTTGTAAGGATACTACTCATACATATAAACTTGTAAAGCGGAAGGGTACGATCACCTAGATAGTGTTCCTCAACGGCTTTAGGTATACCTAGGTAAGGACTAACGCGTATACGACTTTGACATTATATAGACGAAACGTTACATTGCGGTCTTGGAGTTATCATCATCATCAGTCATGAGGACGTTGCCGTGCTCGTTTCACCATCTATCTCAATACGGATATCCCCGGTCATAGAAGATCATTTTCGCCACAAAATCGGGGAGAGCTCGTCACGCCTTCGAGAGTGTCTTCTCCAACTTCTCCTCCGTCGGCTCGTTCCCATCCTCAAGATCAATCTGCTTCGCATTAGGGATATTCTCCTGCATACCGATAACAACGGACTCGAATCGGCGACCACGCTTCTCGGGGCCAAAGGCGGTTGTTACTACGATTCCGAGGACGATTATGGCGGTGGCAATGCCCATGGTAGGACCGTAGGCCTCGACGGGCGTGCCCGATAAACCCTTCACAAAGGTCTTTTCGGAGATGGCATTGACGATCTGGGCGGAGGGGGAGGAGATCATGTTGCCGACCTGGTACGTGAGACCTTTACAGGAGTTAGGATATTTCTCGGTTTTTTTTTTTTTGGAATAGAGGGGTAAGAGAGGGTGGAAGCGGGGGACATACCTGGGAAAAGGGATCGGAAAGCCGGGGGAGAAAGCTCATTCAGGTGGATGGGGATGACACCCCACGAGCCCTGGACAAAGAACTGCATGAAGAATCCGGTTGCGCTGAGGGCTGGTTCGCCGTGAGGGAGAATCCAGGCTGGGATGAGGACGCCTGAGATTAAGGCGGAGACAATAATGGCTCGGCGTCTTCCGACGAACTGCGACAGGTATCCAATAATAGCACCACCCACGCAGGCACCAGTCTTCATGATGATGGAAGCGCGAGAGGCACCATCATTTTCCAGTTCCTTTTGGGTTAACATGAACGTAGTGTAGGAGTCTTGAGAGGTATGTGAGTAGTAGTTGAACTAGATAAGAGTTAGCATTTGTCGATAAAACACATCGGAAAAAAAAAAAAAAAAAAAAAAAAAAGGGAAGGGGGGATTACCCATGTCATCAAAATAATACAGTAGATAGAGATCTTCCACTCCTGCGCAATCATTTGCTTTGTCTCCCGCCAGAAAACGGAAGCACTAATCGACTGCTTGCCGGCCTTCTTGGCTTCGAGGAACTGCTGGGATTCGGGGAAGAGAATCCGAATAAGGCCGATGCCGATGGAGATACCAGCTGAGAGGTAGGTCAGAACAATCCTATAGGTTTTCTGCCTTTAATAAGGAACCAACCTGCAATCCAGAAGACTGTCTTCCAACTATCCGTTTCGCCACCGACGCCCAGGTTGGCGCATGCAGCAAACACATATCCAAGGGAGTAGCCCTGCTGGAGGATTCCAGACATCAAGCCACGAGCAGAAACACTATATTTATCAATCAGCAAAACCGAGGCGAAGCGCCAGGATAAATGTGCGACACATACGGGCAATGCTCCAGGGCCATGGCAATAGCATTGCCATAAACACCTCCCATGAAGAGACCAAACAGACTTCGCACGGCCAAAAACTGCTGGAAAGTACTGCTGTAGATGGTCGCGATCTGCAATACGCCAAGCACAATCATGTTGATCACCATGGGCCATTTGCGGCCAAACCGATCACCTGCCAAACCGAAGAAGGCCGCGCCCACGCTACGCAGCAAGAGCGTCAGCGTAATGGCGGTCGAGATATCGGTCTTCGTGCGTCCATAGTAGTCAGACAGCTTCTTAGTCTGGATGGAGAGGGCATGGAAGTCAAACGCATCGGCCGTCCAGGCGGCAAGACCGACGAGGAAGAACAGCCAGTCGCGCGCGCTCAGCAGCATGAACAGGCTAATGGGGTTCTTGAATGGCTCGGGCTCCTGCCACTCGAAATGGCTCTCGCCCTGTTCATTTGTAATCTCGACGCGCTGCCTCCATCGAAACAGGTCGCCCCAGGCTTGTTTCGCAGTGGCAAAGATGCCATCAGGGATGGGTTCAGCAGGTTGATTGGTAGAACTCATACTTGCCACGCCAAAAAACTTTTTGCCTTTAGAAAGAAATATGGGAGGGGGTAAAAGGTATGCGAGAACTGCAGCTCGTATTTCCGCATAAAACAAAGAGACTGGGTTGAAACCGGGGGGGGGGGGGGGTTTGCTGACAGCCAGCAAGCTCGCATCGGATTCGCATCCCCAGCGCTCGATCTTTATACCCCTCCCACTTTCCCCCTCTCCCCTTCTCTACTCCATTTCTTCGCTCTGCTCCCCATGGGGAGGTGCAAGGAATGCCCCACGCACGGTCCAACATTACCAAGCTCCACCATCCAGCCTTGACCCGTCATCACCGCGAGAAGCTCCCAATCCACGGCGAGCCAAGATGCTGCCAAGGGCCTAAGCAATGCGTCGTTGCACCACGCGACGTCCAGCCCGCCATTTTCCAGTTGCATCCCAGGTCAGCAAGGTTGCCCAGCCGCACTAGCTATCACAATTTTCACGAGTGGGCGCATCGAGAGCGGGCGAAGAGGAGAGAAACATGGGGGATCTCAACGCCAGCCAAGTAATCACGCAACGCAATAATTTCTCAGTCGGGAAAGCGATCTTTATTGTATAGAGTTCAGGGTCGATCAACGTGGATTGGAAAGCAGAGTGTTTTTGCTTCGGTTCATGATGTGAATATCGTGCCTATAGATTCAGACAGGCATCTTTTGTCGTTGTCGAGAGACGCAGTGAGATAAATACCTGCTCTGTTTGCTTTTGTGGGTGATCTGCAGGCTAAAGGATGCAGTCAGTGATGTGTGCTACAGGCTCGCAACACGGAACCTGCACCACCAGAGAAATGCCGCAGGGTGTGATTCGGGGAAATTCCGAAGTCCAGCCGTCGTGGCATTGGGCTGAGCCGTGAGTGACGCTGTCCCGTCCGTCAAGGACAGGGGTTACTTTATCAAGGTAAGATAGGCATGTCTGAGGGGTAAAATCCCCTGTGGAGGAGAAATGATGGCGGACCCTTTCCGGGGAAAATACGCCATGTCGGCCTCAAGTCCGGAGGTTCTTGGCGGGCTGAATTAGTCCTGGAAAGAAGACTCTTGGAGACGCTTATCCCAATAATAATGCAAGGGAAAGGCTTGACTAGCGAAGGAAAGTTTGTGGATGTTTCTTTGGGAGAACCTAGTTTCCATAGAAAGGTAAAATTATTTTGGGGAGTAAAGTATAGGCTCCACAGATTGTCCTGCGAACTGGTCCAACACTCGCCATTCTCCTCTCCCCTTGGTTTAGGACTTGACTAGAAATATATAACGAGACTCGAGTCATGTCTTCTGTTGGGCTGCTGCCTAGTATGGTATGGCGCCTCGCCTCAGTCACCTGACCCACAGTCGTCTTCTTCATCCTCGTCCATCTCCGAGAGAGAGAGATAGCAACCAACCAATCCATCCACTTGATCATCCCCATTTCATCATCTTCTAGTCTATAAATCTATATGATGTCATTGCCCCAGTATAGAGACTCCACTTTATACAACCTACTCCTCCACCCGCCTTGTATGTCGAGCATCCGAACACAAAATTACACTGAAATAGAATCCAGCTGCAAAATGATCTAGAGCACATCGAGGTAGTCTTCAGCAATAATACCAAAAAATAAAGGAGAAGAAGTACCTTTTCGATAGCCCTCACACCTATCAGAACCCCATCCTCGTCTTGAAACTCACACTCGTCCCCAAAATCCCCATTATCCTCGTCCAAACAAGTCAGACAGGTCTCAACCACTCGCGCGTACTTTCCCCCCATCCGCGTGGGCAGACCATTTCGCGCCAAAGACACCAAATAATCCTTAATGGACAGTTGACTGCCATCCGGATTCTTAGCCATCTTCTTCAGAATCGGCGCTGGGGACGGACCCGTGCCATCCTCATTATACGCCACGAATGACTGCCACAATCCTAGTTCTAGAAGGCAGACACCTAGACTGTAGATATCGTGCTGCATTAAAGCGTCGTTGTCGGGTGTAGGTTTTACCCGACGAGGGTGTCGATATAGATTCTTCTCCCAGTGTCCGGCGCCCGCCTGGAGTGTGTAGCCGCCTGGGAGGCGAGAATCCTCAAATCCTATCAGAAACGCCGAATCCACAGTCAACGGCTCATTTCTGAGCAGGATAATGGTCTCCGGGCGGATGTTGTTATGCACAAACCCGTGGGCGTGGATGTAGTATACTGAGCGCGCTAGCTCTCTAGCGATCCTGAATCGGTCGGAGAGGGAGTGATCAGTGCTGGCGGATTTCACCAGGGAATCGCGCAGGCTTGAGGGCTCTGACATCCCCCGTGGCATTCTGAAGACCATGTAGAAGGAATTCAGTTGCTGAGGGTAGAGTGGATGAGGCACCTTGACCGCGCCGCAACAATTGAGTAGGCCAAAGGTATCAGGGTCGGCAAATGACAGTCTTCCAGCCAGATCCTGGACATTTTTCATGACTTGTGGCGTATCTGCCCCGGCAGGGATAGGGATCGAGTCGAGAATCAGCCAGCTCTCTGATTCTTTGCATTGGGTGAGTTTCGCCGACGTAAAAGGGATTTTAATCGTCCGGGCAGAGTTGAGGACTTCGTATGGTTGGAAAACTGAGGACTTTGGAGGGGTATATGAGTGGTTGTTGTCGTGAAGCGCTTTACGTAGACGTCGTGCTGGATCGAGTGTCTCCTGTGCAGAGGCTACTTGCTCCGCATCTCGTGGTTGCTGGGGAGTCGCCGTCAACTGCGCATCGATGGCAGCGTCCGCAACCTTCATAATTAGGTACCACGGCGGCTCAAATGTCTTCTTCCAGGCTTCAAGGTCCTCGAGGGCCTTCTCCATAGCCTCTCGTAGACGCAGAGACGCCAGTCCCTTAACCTTCGCCTCAGTCTGAGCATGGGCACCTCCTCGCTGCTCTCTAGGCATAATCCGGGCAATATTGGCATTGGTGGCATCCAACTTCTGGATGAGAATATGCAGAATCTGAACTAGAATGTTCTGGTGTTCCTCTTCAAGGCTCTCCCAGACGCGCTGAAGGAATCCCAATTGCGCTCTTGTCCGTAACCAGTAGCTCTGTATCCGGGACACTATTTCTTCGATTCGCGCATCTGATGCTCTGAGGTTCCCACATTGCTTCAGCAGAGCACTACCTTGTCTAATTCATGTTAATTGATGATTTATAGCTCCCCTGCGGCGTGGCACGCACATACCTAGAGCAGAGGTCGGCAATTGCTACAACTGAAACTCCAAGGTCGGCGCCTGCCATCGCAAATATCTCTCAGGTTCGGGCGAGGAAGTTGTCCAGATCATCCACAAAGGAAAGAATGCAGACCATGTCGACATAAGGTGAAAAAAAAAAATTTTCTTTCTCTATGACCCCATGAGGCAAAAAAATTTCATTGTCATCAGAGCCCTTGGCAGGCTTGCATAGCCTCAGCCTTGTGGCCCAATCACTTCACCTGGCTTGAATACGAGGTTTCAACATGAAAGGCACCGTTCTTTATATGTGATGGAAGAGCATGTCGTCCACAAGTTGATACTGTCTGAACTTTCGACTCGGTTAAATTCTTTTGGGCTGATGGTGGTGGTGGTCGCATGACACACTCTAGGGTTATAAGAATATCCCTGCATATTCAAAACGACTAGATACTGTGTACTTATGAGCCCTTTTATACCTCCCAATGATGTCATTCATACAAAATAAGCGTGGTGATCCTAACCAGGGTCTTCCTGCAGACCCCTTAGCCAGCCGTATTATGATTTCCATGGTCATCTTATATATATAAACTCTGCCTATCCTCGTTACCCTTGAATCAACAAGACCCTGATGTCTGTTTGGTAGAATAAATAGCTCTAAGCTAGCCTAAACCACCTAACTAATTGAATATAGGTTCAACAACTAGGAAAGACTGTTGTGGCTGTATCTTCTTGGTACTGGGTGAGCGATTAATCCCGTCCATTAGCGTTCCCCTTAATATTCTTGGGGTACTCTTGACCTACCCTCTGGCTGTTTTCAACCCTAGACCATGAAAAGAAAAGTTCAATTTTTTTTTTCATCGGGGGATCTCAGGCCTATTTCTTGATTCAGCAGTGATCGGACGTAAAAATATGTAGTATTTACCGGTACTGAATGGATGAGGTAGAAGGGAGTGAAGAAAAGCTGGGACCATGACAGCAGCTCTTTGCCATTAGCCACTGAGAATGAGGGATTTATTTCCGTTTCTCCTCGCCAGTGGCTCTACATATGGAGATATACTGCCCAAGCTATTTTTGCCTGTCTATCATTGTTTGTTGCACGTCACGTCAAACTTTGTTCTGGTACCTATCGTGAGAATCCACCCACTTGAGGTATTTGTTCCTCACGCCCTAACCAGTAGCTTGTAGAAAGAGGGAATCTCCAAGTTGACCTATTTAATTTCCATTATTTATCGGACCGGCCTCAGCTTCTTTACTCTACGGGAGACTGTTTCGATTCCTTTTAGAAATTGGCCCCTTTCCCGAAGGACGTGTACCTAGATAGTCAAACCCGCTGGCAGTCGGTATGCCCACCAACTATGAATCCCAAACTGAGCAATCCCCTCTCCGGCTATATCACCACTACTGCTATATCCTGTTCTGGATCCTCCTGGGGTCCCTCCTACTCTATATCCCCGGTGGGATTTCCTTTATCGATGCCCTTGTTTTCGCCTCCGGGGCAGCGACGCAGAGCGGGCTGAACCCTGTCAACATCAACCGGCTGCGTCTGGTCCAGCAAATCACTCTCTGGGTTATCCCCATGGTGACTAATGTGATTTTTCTCAATACGTTGATTGTCCTGATCCGCCTGTACTGGTTCCAGAAGCGGTTCCAGCGGGTCATCGACGAGGCGAAGCTGATGTTTCGAGCGCAACGACGCCAATGGAGTCAGGAACTCGTGAGGTCGGAGTTTGAACAGTCCATGGAGTTGAACCGGTCAGTCGTGAGCGTCTTATCGGAGCGGATGAGCCAGGAGCAGCCACTGCTGGATAAGAGGGGCGGCCTGGCCCAAACGGAGACAGCTATAACTTTTCGACCGGCGAGTTCGAGGTCGAAGTCGAGTGTGTCCAGCTCGACAAGTTTGCATATTACCTTTCATGAGCCTGATACCGGCCAGGAATCGAAACATCATAAACGATCTTATTCTTATCGATCGCATTCAGAGCAACAGTCCTATGGTGATATCGAGCAGCAGCGTTGCCACCATGACTTGTCATACCTGCCCGCGTTAGTCTGGCAGCAGTCGATTGCGAGTTACTGCGACTGGGATGAGAGACAGAAGGAAGAGCTCGGGGGAGTCGAGTACAGAGCGCTGAAGACTCTCCTCGTCATCCTGGTCTGCTACTTCTTCCTGTTTCATCTGTTGGGAATCCTGATCTTCATTACGTGGGTCCATTCCAATCCACAACATGAGCATATCTTCACGCACTTCAGCATCAGCCAATCCTGGTGGGCTGTCTTCACGTCCGGCTCTGCGTTCAATGATCTGGGATATACACTCACCCCAGACTCAATGGAGTCATTCCGAACTGCTCCATCCCCACTACTCATGATGGCATTCCTCATCGTGATCGGCAACACTGGATTCCCGTGTATGCTTCGATTCATCATCTGGATTTTATCAAAAATCACATCCAGTGGATCCGCACTTGGGGAGGAGCTACAATATCTGCTCGATCATCCGAGGCGATGTTTTACACTGTTGTTCCCAGCCGCAGAAACCTGGAGATTGGCGGCGGTACTCTTGCTGCTCAATGCAATCGACTTGGCCATATTCTGCGCGCTCGAGGCTGTAAGTCTTACCTATACCTTGCTTGGAAGACCTGTCTAACCATCATGGCCCCTGGACAGACACCCAACAAAACCCTTTCGTTCCCTATGCAGCTCACGAGCGGGCTGTTTCAGGTCGCGTCCACCCGGACGGCCGGGTTCAATATCATGGCGTTATCCAAACTCCATCCAGGTGTGCAGGTCTCTTTCGTTGTGATGATGTACATCTCCGCCTTCCCGACAGCGATTGCGATGCGCAAAACAAACGTCTACGAGGAGCAAAGTCTCGGAATCTATGAAGACAACGAGTACTCCAAATGCACTCACTCATCTGTATTGTCGGATCATGTGCAGCGCCAGCTCGGCTTTGACCTCTGGTACATCATGCTCGGCTTTTTTACCATCGCGGTCGCAGAGGGCAAGCGGCTCCAGCAGAGCAACGGCGATATCAATTTTTCCTTGTTTCCGGTGCTTTTCGAGATTGTGTCTGCGTACGGTACCGTGGGCCTATCTTTGGGATACCCGGGTGCCGACACAAGCCTCTGTGGGGAGTTCTCGCCCCTCACAAAGTTGGTCATCATTGCTATGCAAGTGCGTGGTCGGCATCGCGGACTGCCACACGCAGTCGACCATGCAATTCTGCTTCCTAATGAACTCGGTACACAGGACCTAGAGGGTCAGGAATGGTGGTGGAAACGATGGCTTCGGAAGCGGAGATCAACCATCGGGAGTTTCTTTTCTCAACGCGAGCCTGTCAACAATGGTAACAACAATGCTGGGGAGAGTGGACGTTTGCTCTCATGACTCTTATCCTCAAACCACCATAGGCTATTCTTGAACATTGTTAGTTAGACCAACATATGCGAATCCAGACCATAAAACTGTACATAGTAGTGCACGATAGCGACGCCTAGCCGCAAATTCCAATCACACCCCCAAAAAACCTAGATAACTCCGAATTGTGACTCAATTGGACCCTCAAGAAAATTTTAGTCTCGGATTCACATCAAACGATGACACATATGGAGACATGGAAGACCATAACGCCGAGGCAGACGGAGGAAGAAACGAGCAAAACGATGGGCACGGAACTTCGATCCGTGGCTCCACAAATTTGACGGGCAGAAAAAAAAATAAGGAAAAAAAGTCGGCGAGGTGTTTCCCGATACGCCGACCCTTAAGGTCATGTGCACTCGGGGGTTAAGAATTATGCTATGCAATCTCCGAGATTCACACCTGACATCACCAGATCTGCCCAGCTGGACGGGCAGACCGAGCAGGTACCTTGGTAGGGATGGGCTTCTGATGCTATGGAAAAAGGGTGCTTACCGCGCTTTCTCGTCCCCGTTCGTTGACTCAATTTTCACGGTCGCTCTGGGTGACGGTTGATACAAGGCAGTAAGCCGGTCTTTATCTAGATGCTCATTTGACAGACCGAACTGTTTGAGATCTCGTGATGTCATTTCATCTAGACGGAGATGGAGATGAGAAATCTTTGGACTTTAACGACGGGGACTGAACTAGACCAGTCTTTGAAGGATAAGCTTGTCAGGTCAGCATTACAAACCATGCATTGGTCTGAAGACTCTAACACAGTTAAATATTAATCACAAGCCAAAGCCGTTTGAGCAATGTTCGAGAAGCAAACAAAGATATTGTTCTCCATAGGGCCTGTGCTCTTGAGTAGTGGGGTGATGGCGTCGTTTTGTTGAGCAATAGGATGATGTCAAAGAGTTTCCCAAGGAGGATAGTATTCTAGGTAGAAAACCTCCATTTGATGACCTCATTTTCAACGAGATTATTTCCCCAATGATCCCTGGAATCATATCAAGGGATACGAACAGTCATCAGCATCACCTTCCCGGTACTCCAGTATCCCAATCAAGAAATCCCAAAGGTGGGGTGCTCTTTTAGGCTGCAAATCTGGAGCTTAAAGTATTGTAGGAAGGCAGGCATGATATCGTTATCCAATCAAACCAGTCATTAGAAGGGATACAGTGTATACACAAAACACTGATGAGTTGTCCTTGTTAGGCGCACAACTTTGTTACCTACTCGTACCACAGCCACATTAGGCTGTCATTCTGCTGTCATTCTCCTGTCATCAAACAGATAATAAAACTAAATAACAAGTAGAATGAAGCAATTGAGCTGCCTCCAGCGAACGATAAGCCAGCCAGAGCGCTGACAGCTGGCGGCCAACAATCGGCAATGCCAAGTACTGGCTGGTGCTGCTACGATGGCGGCTCCTCCGCGCAATCTTACTGTTTCGCACAGATTCGAGTATTCAGGGTCCTTGAAAGAGAGATTGACTACTCGCACCGGGCGGTGATTTGGAGATGGGGAAGTGGCGGATTGGGGCAGCCTATATTAAATTGGTGGTGTTTCGAAAGTGGGTTGCGTGGACATCTAGGACCCAACGAATTTTGCTGGCAGATGAGTTGAAAAACAACCAAATAATAGAGATTAATAAACTGAGTGAAAATAAAATTTCTCGGTGATTTCCTTCTGAAAGTCAAATTGGATATTTTCAGGTGGTCCATCGTATTCGCTTTGGTTTCTCATGATAGAAATCCATGGTACAGTAATCGTTACCCTTACTCAGGCACCCAGCCCTGCAGTCTTGGCGAGATCGATGAGCTGATCAAAAATCGTTGACCGAGGGGTTTCAGCCTTTCAGGCCGGGGACCACAGGCTTCTCTGGACTCTGTTGACAATATCTCGTGTAGAGTTCAAACCAGACGAGCGGACAGAGTTTCCTATTTCTAAGATGACGAGATTGTCTAATATTACAAATTATAAGTCAGAGGAAATCTTAAACCAAACCAGAGAGTCACAAGTATCTGTTGGTACCTGTCTAGTTCTCATGGAGCAAGGAGCATCTCTGGCGAAAACTCAGTTGGGCATCTTAGTGGAGACCTGACAGGTGAACGTTAAGGCGTGTTGATTCTTGTATCGGATCTCAGTTACATAAGGTTGATAAAAATTGAAGACTTTTACGACTCATTAATGAGGCCACGGGGTTGATGCCTTGGTTTAGCAATAGAGACAATTAACCTTACTTCAAGCCAGTTTAAATCCGGCTGACTTCTTGATCCAAGCTCCTTGAAAGCTAGTCGGGATTCGAGGAGGTAACATTTGACAACCCCGTTGATGGTCGGGGTCAAGAGTCAAGACAAGCTGAATAATGATGATGCCTTGCGAGGTGATTACCAGGAATGGAAACTTCTACAAGGTTTTCGGTCGGAGGTAATCATGGTAATAATCATCACTAATAATGAGTCTTGCGGAAAGATTGGTCATCCGATCTCCCGTCCGTAGCGGAGTCTGGACTCTGGACTGAGGATTCGCTGGGCTGCGATCTCCTAAAGTGGCTTAGGAAAGCGAAGTTTTGTCGTGACTCATGTTCACAGCCTCTGATTAGTCTAGAACAGGAGGCGGTCACGCCGGAGCCCAAACATTGGGCGGACTGGTGGTGGGTCTTATGCCCTTCATCGGATCCGCGGATGGTGGAATTATGCCACTCTCCGGTGCTCGATCCCCCCGACCGGACTTAGACGGGTTCACGGAGACTGGAAGAACGGGTCCCAGAAAAAAAAAACATTAGAAATTGCAGATTATGAATCAAAAAAAAAAAAAAAAAAAAAAAAAAAACGGATGGAGACAAGTGGTCCCCGTTCAGCTGGATATATCATATTAAAATAGTCCCTGTTTCCAGACGGTCAGATATTCGATTGATCTCTTCTTTACGATTCTTCATCAACCCAGCCAGCCCAACTTCGCTCTTGCTGTCCACCTACATACATCCAGCACATAGGTACATACATCAGAGACCCAAAGTCACATCTATCAGACCCATCAGCCACCCAATAGTTTGTGAATGGACAAGTGGAGAGAGAGTCTGGAAAACAACCCCGTTTGAAATTCGCCAGCCTAACGACGACGATTAATCCCCCTGCCTGCGACTGCCTTTGCCTATTACGCATTCCATCTCAAGCCTCGCCGCTACATAACGAATAAATAACCACTCGTATCTCCATACGAAGATAAGGCTGCACTTTATCTGACCCGCCCGCCCTACTTAGTCAGGGATTGACTCACCGCCCCCTCCTGCACCCCGCGGTGATTGGCCCAGCCGGAAGACCGCCGGAAACAGATCATTCAGTGCTGCCTGAGTCACAGCGCAAGCGAACGAGTCACAGCCTTGTTGGCTGAGATCATAAGCACCATGGCAACTCCCTCCTCCACAACTTCCTCCCCTTTGGCCTTGACTACTTCTTCCTCCTCTCTTCCTCACCTTGACTCATCCAAATCCCCTTCCACACCCAGCTCATACTTCAATTCCCTCGCCCGGAGGCGCCAACAGAAGAAAATGAGCATTACCCAAACATACTACCTTGCCCACACCGCCCGCAAGAAGCTCACGCGGGAAGCTTCGCGGGCGGACCATGACCTCCGCCTCCTCGTCGGCCACGCCAACTTGCTCGACTCACTCATGCTCGAACTGGCCGACGCAGAACAAGAACAGGAGCGTTGGTTCAACCAGACCGTCAGTGGAGTGACAAAGGGATCTCAACGCTCCGAGTCTCAACACATCCAATGGGCCGAAACCGTGGTGGAGGAGCCCGAAGAAGATTGGGACCCGGAAGATGTCTCCGACGATGCTGATTCCAGCGAGGAAGATTCCGACCTGGATGAGGATGAGTACGACGAAGATGATTACAAGCCTGTCCGACGACGAGCTCCATCTCCCGCTGCCATCATTACAGAAACAGAGCTGGAAGACTATGACTCTGACTCTGACTCTGACTCCGAGTTCGAGTTCGAGTTCGATAACGCCGAGGACCTTGATAGCCTTGCTCTCACCCGATCACCATCCCGCCAAACACCACCAGATCTCTTACCTGACGAAGATGGAGACTCTGAGGATGATTCTATGCCTCCCTCACCGCAATCGCCTCTCCTGGAAACATTTGAGCAAAAGGAGCCGCAGACTACCGAACTCCCCCTTGCCGATTCAGATTTCGTACACGGGTATTACATACCGGGACAAACGCAAGGCCCATTAATCGAGGCGTGTTGATCATGCCCTTCGATGTTTGATGATTCCTTTCGAATGTAATATACGTGATACCCCAAATCGTTCGAAATCTCCTTATTCTATTTTCAGCAAGCTACAGCGTCTAGCAATTTTCAGCGACGACTCCTAGCAGGATTGGCTTTTTTTTTTATTTCAATTGGCATGGGGAAAAAAAATTGTTTTTGGCGGACCTTATTGGATTGGTCCGGTTTATACTTGCATATTTCCGATTATTTGAAAGCGCATCCAGCAGCATTCAGATCTAAGATCTGCGTTTGAGTGCTTCATCTTCTACGATTCTCTCCTCTTGACTTCTTTCTTCATTCTCGTGCCTCTGTGAGGTTGCACGATTGAACGGCCGTTTGGTGTACAGCGATATATATACCATGTATCTATCTACCGCCATATATATCGGTAGAATATTTAGAACGTACGAAAATACCATAATTTTATCTCAACACGCTTGTGTATTTCTCATCTGTGACATTTCTCTGATTTTCAAACCCTTCGTAGCTCAACTCACTGTGCAGGGAAGAACCTTGGTGGTCAGGCATCACTCAGCAATTCCCCCTCTCAGGTGGGCCGGGAACATCTAGACCCGGCATGCGTGTGCCGATCACTCCGTAAACTCCCAACGCGGCACGCCAACCGGCCACACCGCCCGACCCAAGGATTTTGATGGATCACATGGACTCGGCGATGATCGTCAAGCGGTTTCATCCTATCCTAACCCCGGCAACTCGGAAGGCAGATTGTGCCGCCCAACTTCGAGTTCTCAGTCTTGGGGATCTGCACAGATTACTTGTTCATCCTCCAAGCTTAGCATAGTTTTATTCTTGCTTTTGATCACTCCCTGGAGAAACAACGACAGAAACGAAAAATAACAAAGAATTCTCCCGAGTGAGAAACGTGATTGCAATAACCTTGATAAGATCCACATGGAATCGGACTCCCATTATCTCCGCTAATGGCAGACCCTGAACGCACTGCCTTTTCGGGATAAAGAAGGATAGCACTGAAAAAAAATATTTTTAGCTTCTTCTTTTCTTTTCTTTTCTTCGTCACTTTTACGCCGAAGCTCTCAAATCCCAACATTTTTGGAGTATGCACCAGGAAAAAAAGTATATCCATACGCTTCGTCTATCCCTCCATTTTGGTGTTTGACTAAGGTTCTATATACCTACTCGGGAAAAGCCATGTCGAAGAATTATGCACTCCGCATCCCAGATCGACAAACGAAATGCTGACTTGCTGCGTTTCAAGGGAGGCCTAGGAACTGAATTTCGGGCCGCGGGGAAAAGAAAAAACAAAAACACAATATGGCCCTGGCTCTGATGCATTTATCCTCCGGGTGGTGACGGGACCTAAGAGAAAGATATTTAATTATTCTAGATTTACAAATAAGATCGCTCTCGATTTAGATAATAGCAATACCATCAATAACGATGAACTCTATGGTCGGAGGCCGGAATGGGGTGTTGAACGTGCATTGATGCCTTTTCCCCATAGGGCATTTCTGGGATCTATTTACCCCTCCTTTGAGGGCTCTCCAAGTGTGTGCTGTACTTGCTTTTTGAGACTTACTTTGCTGTCATCCACCGATGTGTGGATTCGATACTGTCTCTGCTTGAATCAGTGTTACACAATGCCCCTCCCAAGTGTGCATTGACGACAGCACATGAGTGATCGTCCGACCACCATCTTTTGTAGAAGAATTTAGCATTGTTCATATGTGTAGTCGGATAACCTGGATGAGGCTCAATGGCAGCCTTAAACATCAGGCCGCCAGACCGTCAGATGCTGAATCACGTGCCAAATCCGGAGACAGACATTCTGCACACACCACAGACTCACCGCCTTCCTCTACCCCTCTCGTCAGCTTCAGGGCCAGCCTCCTATTATGGATCCTCTGCATCCGGCGTTTGAAGTGGAAGCTTGGATCATTCCCTCATCCAAGTGTCAGGCAGGTCGCGAGGACTGAATTTCTCCTCACCGTGTTTACTCGGATAATCGCCAAGTGCCCGCCATTCTTCCAAGCGCATCATCCCATTCCCTGTCAGAGCTGCCTCAAACCATGATCTGCAGTTCCCGAATCATACCACCGGCAGAAGAGGAACATCAAAAGCTTCATGGAGGTTGAAGCCTGAAATAATTTTTTAGACTTTCTCCCCCGGATCGATATCTCTCCGGCTGTCGTTTTTGGCACATTCCTTGTGTACCTGCTTTCAGCCACCCGCAAACTCCGCACTTCAACTGCCACGTACCTTCCCCGGGTTTTCCGCTTGAAATTATTAAAAGAGAAGGGGGAAGTCTTACCATGGCGACTCCTTCACCTAAACCTTCTCTTGAAGGAGAAGACTTGATTACCGAGCGTACCGATAGTGTGTCGACATCGTCCCGATCTGGTAGCACAAGCATGATTGACAGCCCACGGCGATCGATCCAGTTCAACGTTGGACGGTCAGAGTCGCAGCCGCCCTCGCGGCCTGCCAGCACCGCGGGATCGAAACAACGACAGACCCTTGAACTTCAGGACAGAGAGCAGCGGGTTTCTTCTGGTCGAGGACTTTCGCCGCCTCCACCACAGTAAGTCGGATTCACGTCCTTGAGAACTTGTGGGAAAAGACGCTGACCTTCTATGTCTCCCAGGACCTACGAAAGAGGGGTTTCCTTTGATACCTTTGATAACCCCGATGCAGCAGACTTTTCCCTGACGTTGAATTACAAACACAAGGGCTACCAAAGTACCCGCCGCAGCCGGACGTTCCTTTGTGGAACCGACCAGAATGATTACTCCGACTTTGCTTTGGAATGGCTGATTGATGAGTTGGTGGATGATGGAGATGAGATTGTGTGCCTCCGGGCCGTGGAGAAGGATTCTAGCATCGCGAGCGACGCGGCGGTCGAGGCAGGAAGGTATCGCCAGGAGGCAGAGAAGCTTTTTGAGCAGGTGATCCAGAAGAATGCCCAGAATGAAAAGGCCATCAGCTTAGTGTTGGAGCTCGCGGTTGGGAGGGTCCAAGACATTATCCAACGCATGGTATGTCTTTCCTCTGGATGAGACATGGACACTTTCTAACGCACAATAGATCAGGATCTATGAACCCGCAGTTCTCATTGTGGGGACAAGAGGCAGGAACCTTGGGGGGGTCCAGGGGTTGCTCCCAGGCTCGGTATCAAAATATTGTCTCCAGCAATCGCCGATCCCTGTGATTGTTGTACGACCTACCACGAAACGAGAGAAGAAAAAGAAGAAGCGCCTCGCCGACCCTACCCGGCGCAGTTATAACCATATCCTCGAAATGAGTGAAAAGCGCGGAAGCCGCATTATTGACGGAAGCTCTAGCCCCAATAGCAGCGTTGCTAAACTCCCTGACGAAGAAGCCGCGGTGGCTGCTGCTCTTGGCATCCCGCAGGCCTACACAAACTCCCGTATCTCGCTTTCTGCGTCTGAAAGGAGCAGTGTCAGTCACGATGGATCCGTTTCTCCCATGGGAGACTCCCTCGAGGCTATCAACAGGACACCCACTCAAGAATCTACCGAATACTCCGAGAATGATGTTGGAACCCCGCAGTCAGCATCTCGTCCAGTATCACCGGAAAACGAGAACGAGCTGTCATCCAAGACCACATTCTCGGACCCCGGCGAAACTTCCCCAGCGGGGGAGATTGAAGCCAGCGGATCTCCTGAGCTCGTTTCAGAGGGGTCGAACCCGAAGGTCAACATTCCGGTCATTGTGACTGAGGATATAGCACCCGAGCCTGAAACAAAGGACCACTGATACGCCGATAGAACATTTCCGACGTATGCTCTTTTACCTAGAGATACTGCATGCGAGTGCCACCCGATGCGGAACTTCGACAGCCCATTGGGATTGCATTTTACTCCGTACGCAGAACCATAAGCAAGATTTATTGCCATTCTTGTTGGCGTTTAGGGATATAGCATCAGATCAGATATTACGACAGCGTGCATAACATGGATTCCTATTTTTAGCATTTTGCATGTATATATTACCGATAGGACAGTTGTGCAATTTCTCAACTCCAGTCTCAGCTTTCAAGGACCCATTTCTCCAGGAAGGGCCAGTCTCCCGTGAATATGCCCATACAATAATTCATTTACAAGCCAATTTCCAACATTAACAGGGTTAATAGGCCGGCCATTGGTGATGAGGTCGGAGGACAACTTTATCATGATACGAAACCAGTCCCTGAAAAATAGAAGAGCAGATAAAATTTTTTTGCATACATTCTCTAAGATAAAGTCCAGATACAATATAGATTCTTGAAACCGCACTCATACCGGCCATATAAATCGGGAAAACCAGAGCAAGCCGTTATTACATCCACCACACACCATACACCCCTGCGCATCCATGCAAGTCTCTTAAAAAAGAGTCGTATTGAAACTGCATCTGCGGTTGTCCTCGTCGCAAGGAAGGAGAGAAGCTGGCAATCTCTGAAGAATGAAGGGAGGTAAGCGACCGATGCTAGGGTACGGCACTAGGGGTGGTATATAGACTACCTGGGTACCTAGGTACTACGGTCCCGAATCAGCGAAAGCTAAACCAAGAGGAACATGTTAAGCTGATGATAGTTATGAAGAGCAAGTAGAGCAGAATAGTAGACACATGACAGTAAGGCTCTGGTCAAAGTCGACCGACCCGAAATTTGAAGAAAGTTAACACAAGTCATCGGGAAAGGAAATGAAAAATAGGGATAATAAATAAAAATAAAAAGAGGCTATATTGAGACAATCATCTGTCGAAATGTAGAAATGAGGAAACTTTTTCTAACAAACAGGATTTTGTCTAGAAAACGCGGGACTAAGAGGAAGCGAGAATGAAAAGAAGGGAAACAGAAATCGCCAGCATACACTAATCCAGTGTAAATGCAATGCAGAAAGGAAACAGAGAGGGAAAAAAAAAAAAAAGAAACATAAACAGAAAACATGGCAACTAGATACTGAATCTCTCGCATGACACAAGCAACAGTCGTGGCTAGCCTGCAAGTCTTCCCCTGTTTCTCTCTTATTCAAGTGAGAAACGACCGTCAGGGCTCTCCGGGTATTGAAGATGCAAAAGAGACATGTAAGAGAGAAAAAAAAAAAAGGGCATCCGGATAATAAATAAGAAATTGTTTCATAAACACTCCCGCAAGCCAACCTACCTATCTCGATAGATATCTCAAAGCCCCCTCTTTGCCCTCCATTACGAGTCGAGTTCTCTCTCTCTCTTTTGGGTTTGGGGGTAAGAAAACACATTGTACAATCAAATGTCGGAAGGCTCCTCTATTGAAAAACGAAATGAGCTGCCGATCCTTTTTTCGAAATCATGGACGAAGAAGATTAGGGAGGAATGTTCAGTTCAAATGACATGATGGATGTGACCGTCAAAAAAAAAGTGGGGAAGAAAAAAGGGTAAGAGTATAATAAATCTTTCCAGAAGAATGGAATAATTTTCATTATCATTGCCAAAGAACAAAAAAAGGGAAAAAAAGATCTATGATGCTTCCTCACCGTCCTTCGACGGGGTGTTGGATGGGCGGCGCTCAACCGCGGGTTGCGATTTCGTCAAGAGAGGAGAGGTAGGGTTGGATGGGGGAGAGGTGGCCATGTTGTCCTGGTCTTGCAGTTGGGCCAAAGCGCTGGAAAATGCATTAGTATTGGGAATCTACCATCCTAGGATCAAACAAGGACTTACCTGAATGCATTGATCGAGGAGGCTGCCTCCTTGTCCTCCTTCTTGCCGGCAGGAGGTGTTCCAGTGCGGCTGCTGGCAGCGCTGTCGTCGCTACCACGAACCAAGTTGCCTCCAGGGCCAAGGTTCTTGCGCCCGCTGTTGCTACGAGAGCCAAGCATGCTGGAAGGTCCGAAAGACATGGGCTGGTTGGTGTTGCGGGTGGTGCGGAGTCGGCGAAGATCGTCACTGCCGACCTTGCTGGAAGCGTAATCC
The DNA here is from genome assembly GCA_027569095.1 of Aspergillus conjunctus. NCBI lineage: Eukaryota > Fungi > Ascomycota > Eurotiomycetes > Eurotiales > Aspergillaceae > Aspergillus > Aspergillus conjunctus. Next base: position 67,471 of record JAPDEL010000074.1, on the reverse strand, counting down.
GGTGGGGGTGCCTGTCCGTATCCTGATGAGAAGCTGCGAGCATCGCCGCGGCCCATGGCAGCTCGTCCACCGCCGCCTCGGTTGGCCTGTTGGCGGAGACGTTCCATCTCAGCTTCTTGTTGAGCACGGGCAGCCTGTAGCAGAGTTAGTATGTCAACCGCTATAGAAAAAAAAAAAGAATGCGTCAAAGCTCACCTCTTCACGAATTTCTTGAATCGTCTTAGGGCCCTTCTCAGAGTCCTTGGAGACCCAGCGAGCAGAACGCAGATCAATGATATCCTATAAGCGAAAAATGTTAGAGAGAAATACTTTAAACCTGGCAAAAAATACGAAGAACATACCAACAACATGAATCTCAATCGGCTTGGCAATCCAGGGGTCTGGACCATCAGGTTGATACGGTGGAAGTAAGCATCCATCATGGCATGTCCCTTCTCGGATTGATCCAGACTTTGACCAATGGTGCGCAGGAGACTGGTCAAGCTCTCAACCTCGGCATCATCCGGAATACCTTCGTAATCCACCAACTTCTTAACACACTCATGCATGATACGTTCTGTGAGCATGCCCAACTTGTACAGTTCACCAATGAACTTCACGAGACCGAGACCACGACGCTTAGCAGCAGCAGCAACGTAGTATTCGTCGGACATCATCGCAACCTCCTCGGTAACACCCTCCGGCTTGGGGGGCAAATTGACCTTCCATCCGCGCTCGAACTCTTCCTGGCAGCGGTTGAGAAGATACTTCCGGAACAGACTGCCGCCGGTGACCACGTTTCCGTTCTTATCGCGGATGTTCTCATCCTTAATCTCCGGGCTCATGCTTTCAAGCATACGCTTGCAGAACTTGGCGTAGATCGGGGCCCAGTGAGCTTCGTCGGTGGCCTTCTCGAAGGTAAGCTGAATGACTTGTCGCAGAGTGCGTCCATCCGACTCGTCCTTTGACTGTGAGACAATCTCCAAGATCTGGCCCGAAATACGCTCGAAGTTCTCGGGAGTCATCTTGTTCAGAGCAGCCTTGACCTTGCGCTGGACCACGTCCGGAGCCATGTGACCAGTGCCAGCAGGAGTGGGGCCAGTAGCAGTAGGTTGGGCAAGACTGCGAGCCTTCCAGCCAGTGGTGGAGATCTGCAGTGACTCGACTTCCTTTCCGGCGGTGAGAGGCATAGACTTGGCCATATCTTCTTCCTTCTTCGCTTGATGCTTGTCGCGCTTGCTGCCAGTCCGGGTGCCTGAGCGGTTGCTCGACCCGACGCGCGGGGACGAGGGTATTCCGCCGTGGGTCGCGTGGGAAGAGCTGTTGCGGCTGAGCGAAGGGGCACCGATACCTAGACCCGCGCGGGCAAACTGTCCGAAGGAGTTCGCACCCATGGAGGGGGTTCGGGAATTCGACAGAGCGAACCGCTGTTCCGACGTGGTTCCTGGGGGGAGGCGTGTGGCGGGCTGACGGAAGTCGCCCATCTGGAAATCCGGTTGATGAACACCGCCACGGGATGGGTTGCGTGGCATCGGGGTCCGGGCAGATTGGGGACGCGCCGAATCAGTCTCGCCGACAGTTTCGCGGACCCGAGTGTCCCAGTCAAGGGAAGGTTTCTCCTTGAAAACGCTCTGGAACTGCAGCAAGAATTCCTTGTTGTAGTGAAACTTGCGATCGGCAGGCGCACTGGCATTCAGGGCCGGATTAGGCGACACGATGGAAGAGGGGTATGAAATCTTGCTGAGATCCTCCACGAATCGGGCCGAGTGCAGTGCCTTCATACCAGCGGTAGGCTGTGGAGGCTCAACGGGCTTGTTAGTCTCCAACTTGAGAGCAGCCGGTTTCTCGCGCTTCCCAGCAGCACCAACAACAGGTTTGGCAGGGGGTCCCATGGAGACATCGGAGACGGGAGTCGCGGTGCCACTATCGGCAGGAGTGCTGGACTCGGTGGCGGTGAATCCACCCTTCTTCAGCGAAGCAAACAGGTCCTTGCTGGACTGGTCCTCTCCCGTTTCCCGCTTCTTCGCCCGAGCCTCCTCAATAGCCTCAGCCTCACGCTCGGCCTGTTTCATGTTAGCCTCGTAGGCGGCCAGCTCCTCCTTCTCCTTGCGCTCTTTCTCCTCCTTGTCAGCTTGTTTCTTGGCGTTGTAGGCGGCTTCAGCGGCCAGCTCCTTGGCCTCGAGCTCAGCCAGTTCACGCTCGATGGCATCATAATCAATCTCATCGTCGTCTGCGGGTTGCTCTGCGGCAGCAGGGGTAGCCTCCTTGGCCTTTTGCGCCTCCTTTTCTTCAGCAGCCTTCTTCTTAGCGGCTTCCTCCTCCTCCTCCTCCTTCTTGCGAGCTGCAGCCTCGTCTTCCTCCTTCTTACGCTTGGCCGCCTCCTCTTCCTCGGCCTTGCGACGCTGTTCAGCCTCACTCTGCTGCATCTTCAGGAGCACTGCTTCCTTCAGCTCTTGCTTCTTTTGTTCGTCGGTCTTCTCATCCGACTTCAAGGACTTTGATTGAGTTCGAGCGTGGTCTGTGCTGCTGCTGCTGCGAGGGGGGGGAGTGGAGGTCGGGGTTGCGATCTTGACCGGCGATGGGGTGGCGCGGGCGGGCGATGCCGGAGCCTTCTCGAAAGTCTTCACAGTACCACTGTCAGGATCCCTAATGGTGATGGCACTCTTGCGCTGGGGCAGGACGAAGGGCGACTTGGTCGCGGCCGGGGGATTGGACGATCGGCTACCAGTGTGCGCATGGCCCGGGGTAGAGGGGACTGCAGGGGGCTGGTTCTGGCCCAAGCTGGAGCCCGGTCGGTCGTTAGACATCTGAGACGGGGATCGCGACAAAGAGGTTGCTTGAGGAGGACCTTGGGTGACAGGGTATTGGCCTTGCATATAGGGTTGGTTGTAGGGAATAGGACGAGGCTGCGGGGAGGGCGGAGCCATATACTGCATATTGCCGTAGTTCGCGTAGAATCCGTAATTCGGGTCATAAGGGTACGTCTGGGGATTTTTCATCAATGTTAGGTAGTGCTCGAACTGACCACTTTCTGGAGCGAGGTTGAGGGGAGGAAGAGAAGAAATATGGGGTTGGGGAAAACGGGCATCTGGGGGAGGAAAAACACGCTGGGTTCTGGCTTTTTTCGAAGCAAGGGGACCAACACGCCGCGGGGGCTTTTGGGAAGAGGGATGGGATCTCACTGCTTGGGGAGGCATGTGTTGAGGATAGGTGCCATAAGGCTGGGGAGGCATCTGCGGATGAGCCATGGGGACCTGGTTCATCTGAGGAGTGGCGGGATGTGCGTTGGCAAGCGCTGGGCTGCGGCTCGCCTGTGGAGAGGGAAATCCGGGCATCGGTCGTCCTTGGTTGGGGCCATGGAATTGAGGGCCCATGTTTGGACCACCTCGGGGCTGGTTGGGAGTCGCACGGAAATTGGGAGTCGGTGAGTACGGGATTTGGCCCTGATGGCTGGACTGTGAGTGTCCACGACCACGACCACCCTGATAGGGATAACCACCGCGGCCGGGACCGCTTCCCATATGATTGCTCATGTCGCTGTGTGCGGACTGGGAGGATTCGCGTCGCAGATGGGTCGACTGAGGGCCGGGACCAAGGGGAGCCTGAGGAGTTGGGCGCATCTGCTAGTGCAAAAATTTATTAATATTGTTAAGTTTTAACGGGTATGTATGGTGTGGTATGCCAAGAACAATAATCTGCAATCCCTGTTGTTTTTTTTTTTTTCTTTTTTCTTTTCCCATTTTTCTCCCGGTTTTCTGTGGTCGTGACAACCACAAGTGGAAAAGAGAAATAGAAATAGAAGAAAATAAAAATAAATCAAACAGAAGAGGAGGTGATAGGCAAAATGGGGGGAGTTCAAAGCAATGGAGGAAAAATGTTCACAGAAATTGACTGGTAACAAGATCGATAGAGCTCCACAAGGTAAAACTTGAAAAAAAAATAATAAACCAAACAAGAAAACGGCATCTCAAAAAGCACTTACATTATCACCTGTTTCACCAAAACTGCCAAAGTTCACATTACCCTGGGCCTGGTATGACGATGGGGGTGGCCGGCCACCACTCGAGGCGGGTTGAGGGATAGGCGAAGGCGACGTCTGGGGCGAAATAACACGGGGGTTCATGGAAGGAGACACACTGAGACCGGACTGAGGCTGGTTGGCCAGGGCAGCAGGATTTCCCATGTTGGGAGAGGCCTGCTGGTTGGCGAAGCCGAACTGGAGGCTATTGGGACGACCTGTCTGACCAGCGTTCGGCACGTAAGCGGCGGTGATCGTCACGGAGGGCTTCTTCGAGTGGTCGCCTTGGGGTCCTGGGGCCGGGGCGCCATTCACGATGGTAGGAGGTTGAGGTTGCTGCATGGGTTTGCCGCTCACAGATGTTGAGGTCGACTTCCCATGTTGCGATGGGCCACCCACGGTGACGGGAGCGGCGGTCGAGTCCGTCGCGGACTTTTTAGTTGCAGAGGCGTACGAACGGGGCGCCGTCGTCGATGTCGAGGAAGATGTGGGAACCGGCGCCTGAGGCGAGGCTTTCCCACTGAGCGACGGGGTGGAGGAGTGCGAGGCGGCCTGGGTAGAGGTGCTCTGTCCTTGAGGTTGGCCTGACTTGGGAGGGATCGAGGTCATTAGACAGGTTAATAGAGGGCAGAGAGAAAATTAATTTGGCGAATTAAGAAAGAGTAGCGTTGCACTCTTGGAGGAGAGGGTGATGTCAAAGGCGTGTTACAACAGAAGAAGAACACGCTCCAGATCCCACATCCACAGAATCCCACACACAACGATGGGGAGTTCAAACGAGATGAAGGGAGAGGGGAGGGAGTGAAGGGAAAAAAACTAAGACCACCAACGAAGTGTCTTATAAACGCCGTGGTCAACGACGATATGTCTGGGGTAAAAGAAAGGGGAGAAAAAGAAGGAAAAGAGGGGGAAGAATTTCAAGTTGGGAGGAAAGGATTTCGGTTCCCTATTTTTTTTTTTTTACAACACCCTTTTTTTTTTACCTTTGGTGGTGGTCTTTTTTTTGTTCTGACGAGGGTGACGAAAAGGGTAAGGGGAAAAAATCCGTAAAGAAAAAAAAGAAAGAAAGAGATTCGGGCAAAAAAAAAAAAAAAAAAGCACACATTCAAAATGCCAGCCACTACAACAGTATGACTATTCTACAGCTTCTATCTGCTTGATTGTGATTCTACAGACCTCTCTGCATAGTCAAGAATTCCACGTCTTCTACATACACATGGACGCAGCATCCAATGAGTCCTGATCCAATTAATCGCAGGCGGCCATGATACACAAGGCAAAAAAAAAAAGTGGGATAGCCTGCCTGTCTAATAATATCGGGTGGAGGCGGCAAAACAACCGAGCCAAGGATATTCTGACTTAGTATTATTGTTCGTATTTTATCTTATTCTTCTTCTTCAAGGAATGTTGATTATAATTCGTCCTTGTATTTCTTTTTTTTTCTTCTTCTTTTTCTTTTCCTTCTTCTTCGTCTTCTCCAGCCTGGATAAAAGAACCCTCCAATCGCCTTTCTTTTAGGCATCTTTGTTTCTGAACCGCGACATTCTCCTGCCTTTTCATTTCTGTATTGAAAATACAAATCGGGACATCGCCATTCGCCACGCTTGCCCGTGCGCCTCTCCCGTACATACTGTATGATACACGTATTTTATCTCTCTCGCGACAGCCTAAGCCGCACCACCACACGCCGTCTCATATACAGATACGGTTCGCGTATCCGCACTGGCCTGTACTAGTAATCATGCACTCATCGCCTCATCGAAGTACATCCTCAACTTTGCTTCCACTGGATAGTATCTTCGGTCAACGGACATAAGCTTCGTACTTAACATTCTCACAGCGCTATCTCCCCCCAGCATGAGTCACAAAACATACTCGCACATACTTTGACTCAGCCTCGATCCCGATGACATCGCAATGCGATAACCGCCGCCCTCGCAACAACACATTATTCTTCTTTCCCAGAGTAAAGAGGCACATCAACCCCGATCGAAAGATTCCCTCGGAGTATACCACTGAGGCTGACAAACATTTCATGGAAAAACCACATCCTAACAAACTTTCCGATTGGTTTAACTCTCTTCCCTCTGATGTCACCGGTTCTTCACACCTTGGGGATCGATCTTCAACTCCCTCCGGTGATCTCTGCCGGCCAGTTCAACTTAAAACAGGATCATGATAATTCTCAAATGGCCTTTACTCTTGCTCCTTCTTCCCCCCTCAAATCTTTCACCACCTTCCACCCCCCAACCACCCCAACAGCACCCCGCACAGAATTATAAACCGCTGGAACGCCATACCCATTCATACCAGCGCTTGTCAGGGATGAAAATAGACTCCCTGCATCGGGAGTCCCGAGTAAAGACTGCCACTGGGCGGCCGCTGAGCCTGCGTTCCATTTCCCAGTGTTAGTAAAACTTTAAATCAAGGCAACTAACTACCAGTAGGCGCAGGCATGTGGTAGACAAGAGAGAAGAAGTAGTAGAAGTAAACCTACCAGCTTGAACCCCCGCAGGACTAAACCCAATAGCACCTAGAACAGGCCCTGCAATCACACCCGGGTACGCCAAGCACTTGCGGCGTACATCGCGACTTGAACGGGGTGTTCCCTGACGTAGGCTTTAGTGCGGCCCCATGTCCCCGCCCAGTTGTGCTGGCCGGCGCGGGTCTTGAGGCTGGCGAGGCTATCCGTGAGCTTCTGGGGGTTCCAGGAGATGTGCCCGGCGAGCTGCTGGAGTCGGGCTGCGGGGTTTGCTTTAGCCATCGCGGCGAGGAGGGAGACAAGGAAGATGAGGAAGGTTGTAAATCTCATTTCGACTGCTATGTTTGAAATGAATTAGAGGTGGGATCAGGCAATATAAGTATGCGGAGAATGGCAAGGCTGCCAGTTGGGTGTTGGTTTTGATAAGCGCCCTGGGTGTTTGCAATATATGTACTGTAACTGCGGCAAGGCGAGACAAGACAAGGCACATTTCCAACACTCCAACGAAGTGAAATCCCTAGATGAGGGGAATCTATGGATTTGGTAGAATTCTACATTTGTTTCATTGGCAGTCTAACAATGTCCCGGCCTTACAAACTCCTTTTCATTGGACTCAGTTTAACAACAAGTCAAACAATCTTACCCACATACCGCCTGTTGGGGTCTACAGCCTAACGAGCTCCCCGCGCACGAGCAATTTCCTCCACTGCTCGCGTAGCAAATTCTACGCCTGAAGCTGCACCCGCAGGTGGCTCTCCACTTCCACTTCCACCTCTAAACCAGCCCGAAGACCAAGTGCCGGGAGCGCCGGGGGGAGCACTAGGGGGAGCACCGCCTCGTCGACTGGGAGAACGATCCCTGGTATCCTCATGTTCGATATGGTCGAAGGAGTTGTCGCTGCGGTTCTTCTTCAGTGAAGAACCATAGGCCAGGCCGTCATCGGTGTCAAGATTGCGCTCCTCTTTCATGATAGCATCCCGGAGCACATCCAACATGTCTCGCTGGTTGGAGTAGAACCTTGCCTTCTCTGCGCGGGACATGGATTCCATTTCTCGGGGGAGCAGAGTCCTACTAGCCGAAAGCTCCTCCGCACGTGCTTCATGGCTCTTTCCCGAAGACGTCACGGCCGCTACTGCCGAACTAATAGCGGAATACCAGTCATTAGAAGGGGCGGGGGCGGTTCCTCCGACAGCGCTGGGAAGATTGAATCGGGAGAGGAGAGATTGGGCGTAGCCTGCGGCAGTTGGTTGGGGAGGAGGAGGTGCAGGGCGTTGCGGGGGCAGGCCGAGCACACGTTCCCGGAACCAATCGATCGCCTGGTAGAAGTACTGAAGCCCCAGGGCCTTGGCACGTTCATGGCTGCGGACGATAAACTCCTCAATCTCATGTTCGTGATGTGCCAGGAACGGATCGACATAGTCTTGATACAGGATTCGGGCGCCTTGTGTCTGGGGGAGGACGAGATAGGCAAAGAAGGAAAGGCGAATCCAGCTATAAAATGGGATCCTGTGTTGCATTTATATTAGCAAACGGACACTTTGTCATCTAATGATGCCACGCTTACCATCCCAGAATAAACACCGTCCAAGACTCAGCCATGAGAATGGCGGATAGAACAACCCAATACATTAGCCATGGTGCCAGCTGATATGGATCAGACGAGCGCAATGCCTTGTAAGATGCGAAGATAGGAAGTAAAATAGTAAGAATCGATCTAGATTTGATGGCGATATTAGCAAAAAAAAGATCGATTGCGGAAGATTGAGCTTGCGGCTGAAAGTTTCAAGAATGCACTTACGAGAATAAATCTGCGATGATGCCAAACATGATGGAGAGTAGCCAGCCTTTCCACCGACAGGTTCCCGTAAAGTGACGCTGAAAGGGTGGAAAAGAGACGTGGAGGACTTAGTTGGATCACAGAAATAAGCACAATCTTTTCGTTCGTCTACGACGGTGCCCGGCCAGCTGCGGGGCACGAGACAGCTTGTGGAGGGCGATAGAGAGGAAAGAATGCGGCCAGCCGCAGCAAGGGTTGAGCGCAGAGGAGATATGATAGGTGTGAGGGGGTCAGGGGGTCAGAAAGATGAAGAGGGCAACAAAGATGAGAAAATTGAATGGCTGTTGCCTTGAGGGGACTCGTGTGTGCGGCTGTGGGTGTTTCGGAGTTTGACTGATCCACTCCACAGCTCTGTAAGCAAAGCAAAACAACGGCCTATGAGAGGACAGATGAGGCTAAGAATGCAGTAGAAGAAGCTAAACCGACAGCCTTACAGGAGATCTGGTTCCTCCTGATTCTCCTGGTTCTCCTGGTCAAAAGAACTTCCAGCTAGCATGTAATAGTCATCATCTAGTGAAATCTCCCCAAAACAGCTCCACCAGTGTTGACGTCATCCGTATTTCGAAGTCTCATCCAACTTCTGCCGACTCGACAACAATGGTTATACTTTGCGACTTATCTTGAGAAAGGCTCCTTGTCTTTAGAAACCTGGGGGCACATATCTGGGTGTTGCCTCCCAGATTGCCCCTGGACCGCTCTTTGTCCCCCTTGATGTTCTGGGGAGCTCTTGATCATCACGACCCACTCACGTTCCCTACGGGAGTTTATTATTGATCTATTATTAGCATTATCATGAATGATTCTTGACTGCATGAGCAACAAGTGAGATTTGAAGAGGATGATCGAAAAAATGCATCAGAACAGCTTGGTCTAAAATTTGGGAAAGAAAAATAAAATAGTGTCATCCCACGCCGAGGTCTAAGCCAGCTGCATGTCGGGTGCGGATGGAAGTAAATAAAATACCTAGGTAATTCTCTAGTTAACTGAGGGGGAAAGAAGGAAAAGAATACAATCAGACGATTCTACAGTCATTCCACACTCTATGATATTCGATGAGAGTCAAGTGGCTGCTATGTTAGAGAAGGTCAGAAAAGAGCATCTACCCATTTCCAGGGCATTGAGGAGTATTTGGATGATATAGATGGGGATGCTCAAGCAAGAAGGGGTTCTTACAGAAACGCGAGATAGAAAATCGAAGAATCTGATCAAATTAAGCCATGCCTGGATGTGTTCATTCAAGACAAAGCGCTTGCATTTCCCACACTCGACGAGTGGCGACGGGAAGAGGAAAATAAAGCGGTAAGCCCAACATCTCAGGCATTCAGGACCACGAAGAGTGTCATCCACACAACGTCGTGAACTTACCCCAGTTACTTTACTTCACTACTTACTGAAGTACTGACTGCCTAGTCACTCGGTTTCTATTATTCTCTCTGTACACATATCAGAGCATCACCCCATTGATATTCCCTCACTGTAAAACGGCCACTTGACCCATCAGCCAACCTGTCACTGCGTTGGCCTTCCACCGCTGTCACTAGACTATATATTCCATCGACAACTCCCAATATTTGAACCCGACTACACGTGCCCAACTGCCTTTTGTACAGCACAATAATTTCCGATTCTCTTCACCTCAACCACCAACTCTCCTAATTTCTCTGAACCACCTTTTCTGGCCTTGAAATCACAGCAATGTGCATTGTATTAGTATCCACATCCCACCCATCATACCCATTAATTGTCATTGACAATAGAGATGTATGCTCAACCCCCACCGATGTCGCAAAGAAAAAGAAACAAAACCGAGAGAAATAAATAATAACAAAAAAGGGCAAGGAAAACCACCATAAGCTGACCTAATCTCCAGGAATACCTCCGTCGTCCAACAGACCCAGCAGACTGGTGGCCAGCTCCCAACTCCGACATCCTCGGTGGCCGCGACCTCGCTCGCGCCACCCACGGCACCTGGATGGGGGTCACAAAATCGGGGAAACTCGCCGTTCTCACCAACTACCGCGAGAAGAACTCCGACCAAATAACGGGTCAGCAAAGCCGGGGCCTGGTCGTTAACGGCTGGCTCACACGTCCAACGGGCCCGATCCGCGAGTATGTCGAGGAAATGGTCGCCAGCCCCGATGCACGGAACGTCGGCGGATTCAGTCTGGTCTGCGGCTACGTCGGCGAGCCGCTAGCGATTGTCTCTAACCGGTCCTCCACCATGGACCAGATCACCTGGATCGCGACAGACAAGGGCCAAACCAAGAGTCTCAGTAACACCGTCTTTGACGACCGGTCTTGGCCGAAGATCCTGGAAGGGGAGAAACTTGTCGAAGAAGCCATCCACGCCCATGTTAAAGCAGGCGAGGACGAGGATGCCCTTGTCGATCGTCTCCTGCGCGTGCTCTGCACGAGCTCCCTACCTGAGCTGTCCGATGATGCCACGGCGGAAGACTACCTCCCGCACTTTAGAAAGAGCATATTCATCCCCTTGATCGGAAGGCGGGAGAGGAAAGCGGCAGCCGAGTCTGATGCTCCTGTGGCTGTAGACACATCTACATCCGATTCTGTGAACGGCCATGCCACTAAGAATGGCGATCTGCTGGACCAGTCGTTCCTGCACGGCCCGTACGGAACACAGAAACAGACAGTAATTCTGGTCAACGCTGAGGGACGAATGAGGTACTTTGAACGCACGCTTTACAATAACGAGGCGAAACCAGTTTCTGTAGGGCAGGGAGACCGATCCTTCGAGTTCCACATTAGTCGTTGAGGCCTTGGATTTTATCTGCTCGACCCGGTCTGGAAACCCTCCCTTATCTTTTCGGAGGCTTGATGCATGCAATATATCCCTCGCGCACATTATATCTGTCTACGGTTTTTTCTTCTTTTATAGTGAAATGAAATAAATCTCATCCGCCTGAGGAGTGAGTGCCTCGTTCTTATTTCCCCTTGAAATACCAAAGTCAATAATAATTTACTTCTTCCACACTTGGAGCTCATTTTCTTTTCATAGAATTGTATATGACGTGATGGGAAAAATGCATGCATTCTGCATGAAGCAAGCTCCACACTCGAAGGGAGAGATGTGGGATGCTGGAATGTCACGATTTACTCCAAGTCCAAGTCTTTACTGGCACTTTGTTTGTTCCCACTGCTACTTTGTCCTACCCGACTCTCTAAATCATGAAGCCAGCCTGGCCTTGCTTCTACAAAGTTGCATCACCTCAACGGAGTCCCCGATATAAGACGGTGTGACTTTAACCCCCCTTGCTGGCTCGGAAATATCTGCCAGCATCCATCAAACACAGCTCTTGTCCACCAAACCACCCACTCTATATGTTCGATCTGGAATAAACCTTCTTAGGCTGTTGATAATCCACCCCTCCAAGGCTACGTTCTACTATGGCCATTCCCTTCCTCTCGCTGGTCGGCCTGCTGGTCACCCTGCTGGGACTCCGATATCTCAACACAACCTGGTATCACGCCAGGAAAGCACGAGAATGGAACTGTGGGCCTATTCCTCATTATCCTAGTGGCTTTGTAGGAATTAAAACACTCAGAGAAGCACTGCGCGCCGATAAGGAAGGCCTCATCCCTCCGCTGATTGAGCGTCGGCTGGAGACCGTGATAGCTCGCGAGAACCGGGACATCAAAACCTACAGCCTCTGCCAGATTGGCCGTGAGATAATCTTCACCTGTGATCCCGTTAATGTACAAGCCATGTTAGCCACCAAGTTCAAGGAGTTCGAGCTGGGACCGACCCGGCGCCATACATTGCTCCCTCTGCTTGGGACTGGCATTGTAAGTTCACGATAATATTATTTAACAACACATTCTGATAGGAATAGTTCACATCCGACGCCGAGACCTGGTCCCGATCCCGAGCCCTGCTCCGGCCGCAATTCAGCCGCGACCAGATCAGTGACCTCGACCTTGAAGAGCGCCACGTCCAGCAAGCCCTGCGAGCGATGCGCGTTGATGCAGCCACGGGCTGGACACCCGCAACCGACATCCAGGCCATCTTCTTCCGTCTCACCATCGACTCCGCAACCGAGTTCCTCTTCGGTGAAAGCGCCGAGAGCCAAGCAGAAGCCCTGCGCTGTGGCGGCCAGCTCCCCCCGGACAACTTCCCTGCCCTCTTCGACCGAAGCCAGTGGTACGCCGCGCAGCGTACCCGCTTCGAGAGACTCCACTGGGTCGTCGACAACCAAGAGAGCAGACACGCCATCCAGCAGGTCCACGCCTACGTCGATCGCTTCGTGGAAGCCAGTCTGAAAGCCAACAACAACACGAGCAGCGTAAAGACCGCCGGCTACGTCTTCCTCGACGCCCTCGCCGCATCAACACAAGACCCCGTCGAGCTCCGCTCCCAGCTCCTCAACGTCCTCCTCGCCGGCCGCGACACCACCGCCTCCCTCCTCAGCTGGTGCATCCTCATGCTCGCCCGCCACCCAGCCGTCTTCGCCAAACTGCGTACCGCCATCATCACCGACTTTGGCACCTACGCCCCTTCCTCCCGCGACCGAATCACCTTCACCTCCCTCAAATCCTGCCGCTACCTGCAACAGTTCATGAACGAGGTCCTGCGCCTCTACCCCGTGGTCCCCATAAACCGCCGCATCGCCACCCGCGACACCTGCCTCCCACAGGGCGGCGGGCCCGACGGCAAACAGCCCGTCTACATCCGTGCCGGCCAGGCAGTCACGTACAGCATCTTTGTGACACAGCGCCGCAAGGACCTCTGGGGCGAGGACTGCAACGTCTTCAACCCGGATCGATGGGTCGATCGGAGAGTAGGCTGGGAGTATCTCCCCTTTAACGGCGGGCCGAGAATATGCATCGGACAGCAATTTGCGCTCACCGAGACGGGGTATGTGCTGGTAAGGCTTTTGCAGAGGTTTGACACGATCGAGGATGTCTATCCCCAAAGGGACATTCGGTATGCGATGAGTCTGACGAGTGCACCGGGGGATCCGGTCACGGTGAGGTTACACGAGGCCGCGGCGGAGTATTCTACCCACAGAGCCTACCTAGGTAATACTTAATTGCTTTGATTTTGTCCTTTGGTAAGGTCTTGCGCGGAATGCTACACTGGCTGAACCCGATATATCTCCCGGTGGTGACCTTTTGACTTGCAATCTCTATCCAACATTGATCTAGGTGCACTCTAGCTGTGGAACCCATGTCAATGCTGTATCTTGTACAGACCCAAAGTATTCCCGTAAAGATTGATCGACCTTCGGAATATTTCGGAGATGACAAATTTCACACCGGACTGGTCCAGAAATCAAACATATCATAAAACTCAATGCGTCTGCATCCTGCAATGCAAGCAAACGTGGCCCTCGTTACCGCAAAAGACGGTGACAGGAGGTCATTGCCTGTATCATCGATTCTCATGCTCGTGTTTCATGATTGCCCAGTCTAGATGTTCGTCCTAGGGAAGGTTTTTTAATCTGTCAAAAACTCGGACTTTTTGCTGAACAAAAGTTTCGCTGGCTCAGGTAAAAACCAAATGTCAGGCCTACTTTTTTTTTTATACCTACTTTATAGAAGTATTTCATGGCTCCGCAAGAGAAAAAATTTCTACCTAATACTGCGTTACTATGGCAGGGAAAAGTAAAAAACAGCCTTAGCTTTCAAAAGTTTTGGACCTTTTACCAAATGTCCAATTTTTCCCTTCCGAGTCCGTCCTCAGTCAGTCGCTATGGTCGTCGCGGGGCTCCTCGAAATCAACCATCTCGCACTCCTTTAAACCGTTCGACATCACCCTGTCGGCTGGGAGCTCGGCGGTCTCTGAAGCAAGGAGGGAAGTTTGGTCGAGAATTCTGATTCCCAGCCCGAGAATTTCTTTCTCCCGGCTCTGCATCCAGTCGAGAGAGTCGAACGAATACTACCAGAAACACAGATTAGCACAGGTTATACCTAACCGTTGGGTAACTGACCTGGCCATGTTGATCTATATGACCGAAAATCCACTGGTAACTGTCGCTCGTGATACCGTAGATCTCCGCAGACTCGCCGGCATTCTTTCGGGTCCTGTGAATCATTCCTGTAATTTCGAGGCATTAGACCGTGGAATAAAGCGAATGGCCGCTTTTTTTTTTTTTTTTTTGATAATAGCCAATAGACAAATCAAGTTCTCTTAGCCCAGCCCTGCTATTCTGGACAGGAAAAACTCACCCATTGCCCCAAGTAGAGTCGACTCCTTGGCTTCTCCCAATTTCGTTTTAAGCACGATGAGATTCGTCTCGAGAAACTTCTGCTCGCCATACACAAAGGCACACTCCACATCGAACTTCAGAACATGACTCGCCCCGTCGATTTTGCACCGGGTGTATATCGTCTTTCGCCCCCCCCCAGCGAGCTGGGTAGCCATCCTCAAGCCTTTTCCCTTGTCTCGTTTCCTCTCTCTTGAAGGCAAGGATGACGAGGTCAATGAGAATATTGTCAAATCTTGGCCGGATCAAGGACCAGTGAGGCGACCTTGGGTACATAATACTCAGGAAATATGCTTATTCCAGTTGTTTTCCATAAGCATTGGGCGGAGGATACTGCGTGCTGAGGTGGGGGAAACGTCACCTACCTAGAGACTTGGGCGGCTCGATCTGCTCTTCTGGCGCAACAGTCCATCTTTCCTTGGTGTCCTTGGGCTCTGTGTTACCTGGGGATAGGCTGAAGATAGTTGAGAGCGTTTTGGTGTCGATTGAGTCGATGCTTATGCTGTGTGCTTTCTCTAATTGGGTGAAGTGGTCTGGAATTTGGTTCGGGGTGAAGAGGCTTCGAAGGAATCGGGCGATGGAATGGACCACGAGACTAGGACGGGGGCGTTCCATGGTGTTGTTGTCATCAGAGAGTGAAAGGTAAGAAAAATAATGAAGGAGGAGGAGAAGAAAGAAAAGAGCTTGGGGGGGGGGGTTTAACAGATTAGTTGAGTGGATTTTGGAGTGCACATTCTCCTAAACACCTGATAAAGGGTAATTCTGGTATCCTGCTCTCTTTTTTTTAAGATATAGTGAACGAATATCCAAAGAACAGACTACAATCAAGCAAAGTTTGACCGATGTGCTTTCCCTTTCAGTGAAGTTGTAAGTCCTCCACCTACTATAAATATCTGGAGACTCTCACTTGCCCGTCAGAACTTCCAGAATCGTCAAAATGGAGTAAAGGTAGTCCAAGTTGCCGCCGTGGATGATGACTGGTTTCATATTCCATGGTATGTCGAGGCTCGATGAAGCATTTACTCATAGCATCAATCTTTGAGACTTCCACCTGGCATTTGATACTCCCCTGATTCCACTTTGTATTCCACTACAGCAATGATAGCTCGCGCTACATCGGCACTCTATACCGATTAAAGCTATTCGAAGCTCACTTTACGAGATGTTTCCGTATTCAACCACATACTCCAGACCACATGAACGGAGCGATTAGCCATTAGAGCGCCAGAAGCTATCTGTCCCTGGCGTAAAATCAGAAAATGAGAAGAAGACTCTGATTAAGTCTAAAAACATGCAGGATTCCAAACAGAGCAACTTGATGGATCTATTTGCAGCAAAGGATCAGGGAGGTCCTAGTAAAGTTGTGGGTTGAGGTGGTCCCTCCAGTGCTATAGACTTACTGTGTGTGGCCCAGAATGATGAGCGCAAAGTTCACGGCGAACAGAATGGCGCTGTTGTACTATACAAGGCAGGCCCATCAACCCGATCCACCGGAGTTGACATATTGGACCAGAGCAGGAGATGTGAGAGCACGTTGAGCTGCTCGCCAGGGATCCGAGAAATGAAGCGGAATGCAGACCAAACATAAATATGATATTCCTTCCTACCATCTTGCACTTTGGAAACGAACCTTTAGCTTCCAGTCATCTACAAGGGATAACGCAGGATGCTCAATGGTGGCATAGATTACCCCCTCTCCAGCCAAGTCAGAACAATGAATTTAGGTCCTCAAACAAAGGCAATCATTCACTGGATATCTACCTCCATCGAACGTATTATGGCAAAGAGGCGCCGCCATCGACAGGATGGTCTCTACGAATCCAGCTTGGAGACTGGGAATGAGAAAGAGTCCCATTTATTAAATTCAGATTGAACAGCTTCTGCGCTCAGACTCCAGGGTGTGGTCATATCTATACTGAACCTCTTGTGTAGAATCTAATTAATCTTCCTCCTGACCAGCCCCTTCATAAAATCAAAACTGTTACTGTCACTCTGCAACTGCCACACTCGTCCCGTTGCTCGATCATCCCAGCTTAATTCCTCCGCTAACAAAAACCCATAATCACGCGTAACACCCTTGATCCGGGCCCGCACACCCCCCTCAGCCTCGAGTGTCACGATCTGGTTTGTATGTAGCCATGAATCGTAGTACATCTCCTCGAAGCCGCGGTCGAAACCGGTCCTCAGGAATCGGGTGTAGAGATCCTCAAAGACGGTAAGAATACGTGCGAGGAGCTTCTCCAGCGTGACTGGGGCGGCCTTTCGCCCCACGAACCGATTCGCCAGGGCCACCAAAGACGTGGTCGGGGAGGCATTTGTAGCGTTGATTCCGATCCCGACGACGGAAATGTATTCGTTCGAGTAGAAATGGGAGTTCACGAGGATGCCGCAGATCTTGGTGTACTGTTTCTTGTGTTCGGGTTGTCCAGGGTCCAAGGCGTCTATATTTTATTTCAGTACTACAGGGTAAGGGTTGATGGGGAGAGGATCTCTTACAAACGTCGTTGGGCCACTTCAACTTGACCGGCATGGCATCGTAGCCTTCAGCATAGCTCTGGATTCCTCTAACGGTTGCCAACGCCGCAAGGTACTGGATTAGGACGACTGGTGCGGACTGCATCTTCTCCATCGGGTGGCGGACGACTGTAGAGAACAAGAGAGAGCCGGCGGGCGAGACCCAGACATTAGACCCGCGTCCTCGACCAGCTACCTGCGTGGTTGCTGTTGCCGTTGTACCAGTAGGGAGTATGCGGAGGAGTTTGGCGTTTCTATTTCAGTCAGCTACCCGCATTTATATGTACAAAAACACCTTGGGACTCACTTTTCTAAGATTGTGTTGGTACTGGTAATGACTTCGCCATAGAGAAGACTTGCACCAAACTGTGACGCTCCCTCTTTGGACTGTGCCTGGTACTCCTTGAGATGAGCGTAGAAGGCGTGGTGGTTGAAATAAGGAGTCATTTTGGATGAAGGGATATCGTCGTGGATGATAAGCCGTTTCACAATCTTTTGGTAGTCAACCGTCCCGTCTGTATGAGACGGGATTTTCGAAGACGGCTCTTTTGAAACCTCTGGGAGAGATTCAGCTAGTTCGCCCATGTTGATCTCACCGGACCTCTCAACGCGAAAGGTATCATTTTCATCTTTCAAATATCCTTCCTTGCTCATTAGCTCCTCCAGCGACATCAAGATGCGCTCGGCGTCAAGGAACTGGTAGGAAGACAGATGGATAGATGATAGAGACGGCACGTCGGTGGTGCCTTGCGCCACTTGCAAGCCTAATTTCGACAGGCAGGCCTTCAAGAAATCGGTGCGAGACTTGTCGTCTGCGGTGAGGGCCTCGATCACTTCGGCGTATTCGGGGCCGCCGGCGGCAGGGTTGAGGTTGGCAGCCGCGAATCTACAAGATTAGTACATCAGCCACCTCCTGTTCATAAAACTTTTCGTGGAGCACTCACTCTGGATGCGGACCTGTCAGGACCGCCGCACCCTCACCCACAGGACAATAGACTACAGCCGCAGCGCCGGTCCCAGGGTCAACATTCAATCTCTCCGCATAGCTAGCGAGCACCTCGATCCCCTTATCCGCGTATGATGCCGCATCGACAAACACACTGCCGCCATTGTAGTAGGATCGGAAGCTCGTCGGAACCACACCAGAGTTCAATGCCTCCTTCGAGACTGTCAACCCCGCCGCCCTGGCTCCGGCCTCACTGTGATAGACAAAGCCCGAAAAGGCTCCCCCGCGACAGATTCCCGGGTAGAAACCCAGTTCACGATCGCCTATCACCTCCAGAGTTTTGTTCCCAACCTCGAACTCGCACCGTTTACTCCCGTAGTATCCCCCCGCACAGAGACCGAGGTAGGCACCCCCACGGCGGACGAATTGCTCAATTCTCCGGTTTCCCACACCGTTGAGGGCACGACAGTAGCCTAGATCGGCGCCTCCGGGGATGACAAGCAATGCGCACGTGAGGGTCCACGGCTCTTTGATGAGCATATCCGCTGTAACAGGGATGACGGCATAGTGGGAGGCGAGCAGGCGGCGGAGGGTGTAGAGGCAGTGGCGGACGGATTCGACGGTGGTACCGTCTCCTGGGGTACAGGTTAGAATTAAATAGCATGAATGTGGTACAATGGAGGGGAAGTACCGGAATACACCAGGACATTGACTTTCTTCCCCGTGGTGTTGGGGCCGGTCGTTGACGTCGTCGCCATTTTTATTGTTGCGGGGAAGTTGTCGAAACCTCGGATTTCTTGCGGCGAAGATGGTCGACTTATCCTTTCCTCTCCCACTCCTTCGCCGGTAGGTCAATTGCAATGTCGAAAAAGGAAGACAATCCCCCTGTGGTGGCAGATGTCGACGACGATGAGCCAGACGACTGGTAGGGTTTTAATTCCAGTCCTTTTCCACTTTCACCCGGTGGGAATTGTTGAGAATGATGGCTAATTGTTGGGTCTCCAGGGATAAGCGGATCTTCAGCACCGGCTGCGCAGGTACATTTCTCACCCCATTCCACCCGGTTCTCGATCGCTAACTTGAATGCGCGCGCTCAGCGGAACAGGAGAAAATGAACGACTGCTATTTTACCAAGAAGGATTGGAGGAGCTGCAAGAATGAGGTGAGCCAACGCCAAAGTCCAAGCTCCGATGCATCTCTCCACCATCACCACCGTCCACATCCCTATAACTGGCTTGGACAGCACCGGACTACCCTTGCTAAGACAAAATGTACTCAATGCAGATGGAAGCTTTCCGCGAATGCTGGAAACGACAGGGCAATGACCAACGCACCCAGACCAAAGACGCCTAACCTCGTCCTCATCCCCCTCTACTCCCTTCCGCCACTGTAATCCTCCACTCCTCGAGCACGACCTTGTATATTAGCCAAAGGCCTTAATCCTGTATACTAAAAGACCCATATCGCTTATACTACTCGCAATAGCCATGAAAATGACTATCCTTGGGGGAAAATCCCATGTGAATCACGTGACGATATCCCAACCTCCGCATCTCAACTTCAAATAAACAACACCATTTCCCCCCTTCTCCCCCAGCCCAACCCCAACATCAAGAACGCTCCCTGTTTCCCATCGCGACAATGGTATTCTCGCGCTCTATCCGGGCCGCGGAGCCCCTCCTGCAGCGCCGGCTCTTCTACCGTCCCTTCAGCTCCTCGCCGCTCCAGCTCCATCCAACACCATCCTCCTACAAACAACAAGCACAGCAACCACCAGCATCCACCCCCCGACCGAATTCCACCACTAACTCCTCCAACTCTTCTCCTCCCTCCGCTGACCGCGCAACCCGCATCTCCTCCCCAACCCCCAGCCACCCCACAACCGACAACATCTCCAAAACGGGCCTCTTCGACAAACCGCTCGAGCTCGACCCAACCCAAGCAGGCAGCAGCACCGCAGATAAAATCGACTGGACGCGATCCTTCCACGGTCTCAGTGCAGAGCCTTTCCCCAAGGAAGCAGCCGATATCCTCCTCGCCCCGACGGACCCAGCCGAAGTCGAGATCAAACCAGACGGCATCCTCTACCTCCCCGAGATCAAGTACCGGAGGATCCTGAACCGTGCGTTTGGGCCGGGAGGGTGGGGGCTTGTCCCTCGGAGTGAGAGTATCGTTACGCCGAAGACGGTGACGAGGGAGTATGCTTTGGTTTGTAATGGGCGGTTCGTTCTTCCCCTTTCCCCCAAAAAAATTTTGTTGCCATGATGTAAGTATGGCAAGGCTAATTACTGGATTATAGACTGGTCTCTGTTGCTCGTGGTGAACAGGATTATTTCTCGCCTGACGGTATCCCCACTGCGACAGAGGGGTGTCGGTCCAACGCGCTGGTCCGCTGCTGTAAGGATCTAGGGATTGCGAGTGAGTTGTGGGATCCGCGGTGGATTCGGAAGTTCAAGGCCGAGTATACGCGCGAGGCGTTTGTCGAGCATCTGGTTAATAAGAGGAAGTCGAAGATCTGGTTGAGGAAGGATGACCCGGTTTCGTATCCGTGGAAGGAGACGAAGTAATTTTCCATCGTTTATTCCTACTTGATAACCTTGGACGGATGGTTTACAGTTGAATTGGGGACATTTTGTACGATAAGAAGTCGAGCTTGCCATTTAAAAATTCGGTAAATATGTAATTGTCTAGAAGAATTTCCTCTCCCCGAGCTCCTGTGTTGGTGGTACATAGTTGGAAAAAACCAGGTAGAACCAATTCAGAGACAAAGCCTATCATATAACACATCATTTGCCCCTTCTTTGTTTTCTGTACCTTCTTTTGTTCTTTTATGTCAAGGTTTTTTTTTGTTTTTTTTTTCTTTTTTTACTTTCCTTTTTTCTTATTTTATTGCCCCTGCGGCCGTCGAGGGATGTAACCCCTTGACTGCTCCTCCTCCGAGAACTGCGGGGGCGGATACGACGGAGACGAGGCTCCATACTCCTGGTAGCCCGGCGACCTCGGTGGATCCAAGTCAGACGACAGCTCTAGCGGCTGATGGCTCTGGGTCAGGCTCAGCTCATACGGCCTCTCCTCCGGGTGCTCATAGTATTGCCCTGGGTAAGGGTACGACTGTCCTGATCCGGGTCCCTGCAGTTGTGGTAGATGATTGCCAGAAGAGGACGAAGACGGCGGTATGGGTTCAGCGAGGATGGGAACCCCGCTTGAAGCGGCTGCCGCGGAGGGTGCGGTTGTTCCCAGCCTGCGGTGCCCCGTGGAGGCCGCACGCGTAAGAGAGTCGTATTTGACGCTCAGCTGGCGATCCGGGTCTGGGGACCCCGCGGGTGTCTGGTAGTGGTCTGGTTCTTCGCCGGTCTGGGGGGAGAGTGTGCGCTGGGGCACGTCGTTGCTCGTGCTGTAGAAGGGGTCGTTGAACGTGCTAGCGGCTG
Organism: Aspergillus conjunctus; assembly: GCA_027569095.1. NCBI lineage: Eukaryota > Fungi > Ascomycota > Eurotiomycetes > Eurotiales > Aspergillaceae > Aspergillus > Aspergillus conjunctus. The sequence goes on along the minus strand of JAPDEL010000074.1, from coordinate 46,043 downwards.
CGGCTGCGGCTGCGCGACGTTGGAGGGATCCTGGGGAGGAACGGCCGATGTCCAAGCCGGTGGAACGGGAGCCGCTGGGGTCAGTGATGCCGATATCTTGGGCGCTGCGGCGGATACCTTCATTGTTACCGCCGCCGGAGGTAGGGCCGGGTTTCGACGGGTCATCGGGCTTATCGCCGGAGCTGCTGTCGTTGTCGTCGGCAGGGGTTTCCTCTGGTGCTGCGGCGCCGGGAGCGCGCATAGGGATCTTGCGTGAAGCGGTGATCAAAGCGCACATGAACTTGGAGCGGCGGGTGGCGCGGACCGACTCGATGGCCCAGTTAGATTTATGGAAGAGGCTCACGGTGATCTCCAGCTTATCCAGATCGCCGACACCGACAAAGTCCACGTCGACGTCGGGCAGGAAGTCACGGGCGTTCTCCTTGTCGCGGACAAAGAGTTCCATTTCCTCTTTCAGTATCTGAACGTCGGTGAAGGTAGTTTCGAAGCTGACAGGGATGGTGAGTTTCTCACGCATAGCCTGGGATCGGGTAAAGTTGTCGATCCACAGGGTGTTAAGCACAGCATTAGGAACCTGGGTGATGCGGTGGTCACCGACATTGCGGAAGGCGCTGTAGAGCAGGGAGATACGCTCCACCATGTAGGGCTTACTGTCGATCTCGATGCGGTCTCCGATGTCGAAAGGATGCTTGACGAACAGGAAGATGCACGAGCTCAGGACCTCTTGGGCCGTGCTGGCGAAAATAAAACTCAGGGACAGGAGGGAGGTGGCTCCGGCCGCAATCACGGTGCCAAATCCGCTTGTCACAAAGGATACGAAAACAAGGATGCCAATGATGAATGCGACAGTGGCCAGAAGGTTGTCGAGAACGTGGATCGCCTGGTCGACGTCGTGCATGCTGTGATTCAGCGACTTGCGCATGCGTCCGACCTCTTGAATCGCAAGGACCATCTCGTCCAGACTGATATCCCCGTTTCCGTCACGATCCAACATTATGAAGGCGTCCCCCGCTTCAACCTCCTTGCCGGCGCCCAGGACCTCGATGATGTCCTCGAGGAACAAGGCTTCTCGGCCTTCGACCACAAACGACATCCAGATTCTGCGGGCCAGGGCTTCTGTCGACCGCTTGCGCTCCAGGGCTTCAGTGACGATCGAACGGGCAGCCGTAGAGTTAAAGACCTGTTTGCCCGTGATTTCGTGAGCTACATCGCCCAGTGCGGCCGTCACTCGGTCACCGAGGCGGCCCACCCCCTGACCAACTCCACGGATCAATTTCAGGGGCATAGAGGAGCTGGAACGCAGAAGGCCGGGCCTGCGCTTCTTGCCATTGTCAACCGCTGCCGCAAGGAGGGAGTCCGAGATCGTGGCGTCATCGTCGCGGAACTCTTTACAATACATGGGGAACATGCTGCGGGAGGCATCATAGAGGGTACCGATCAGGTGCACGTTGCGCTTGGATTCCTTGATCCGAGCATCAAATTGTTTGCGATGGTAGCTGATGGAGATGAGCTGAACGATGGCCTTTTCGCCCAGGAAGATGATACTACAGATCAAGAAAGCGAAAAGCACGTTCTTCACGGACTTTTCCCACGATTTCGTCTCGGTATCACCGTCCTGTTTGTTCCGGGGATTAAGTGTCATGATCTGCAGGGTAGAGTATTGTTAGTAGTGGATCGAGCATTACGCAGTATGACAACCTACCGGTAAAAATGTTACGAGAGAAATCAGCATCCAGAGCACCAGAGTGATGGGCATTTCCAGGCAGCGCAGGATGAGGGAATATTTACGTGTTCCAGAGCTGACAATACCACAGAGGAACTGGAAAACGAACGGAATGAAATGAGCGAAAAGCTTGCCCACCCACAGAGACACCCAGACGACCTCAATCCAGGTAAAAAACCAAGAGATGGGCACGCCGCCGATTTTCGCGTCCTGCGCGACCGTGGCTCCGACAATAATGGGGATTGCAATGAGCAGCGCAACCGGCGCCACATAGATCATATAACGAGTGACAAGCGAGAAGTTGAGAACGGACTGGTAGAACCGCCCCATACGGGTGATGGTCCCATCCTCTGGGGCCTCAAGGGCCATGCCCTCCGAAGTATCGACCCTCCTCTGACGACGGCCGTTGCCCAGACCGGAGACCAGGCTGGCCTTCTCCTCGTTAGGGTCGGGGGAACTGGGTTCACCGGCGGGGAGAGGATATTCGGGGTTTGGCGAGGCGGGCGTGTTGATACTGGTCTTGCGAGCGCCCGTCTGACCCCGACTCGAGACATTGGTCAGAGGGATTTCAATGGTGACATCGTTGGGATTCGCCATGCCTTCAGGGGCGAGGTGATCGGGAAGCTGCTGGAAGCGATGCGTCGAGAGACGCTTCTCAGCGAGGCCGGGTCGTCCTGACATTTTAAATCAAGGAAGGACTCGCGGGTAGATCATGCATGGGTGAGGGGAAAGAGCGTCAAGGTTTTGTCGTTAGTCGGGATGATCAGCCTGCAACCGAGGGATCGTCACCAATTCGTAAAATTTTTCCTCTGTTGGATAGACTTGATGTAAAAGAACGGTTCGGGGAGAGCAGTGGGTCAAAATTGGAGACGGACTGAAGCTGGTTCAGTCTTGCTATTCGATGGCAATTGCAGGGGGGGTGTTTTGAGCGAGTGTTGGGATCAAGGATAAGCAGAAAAGGGAAAAAAAAAAAAATAAGGGGAGGAAGGACAAAGAGGAAAGACACGGTGCAATGAGAAGAGAATGAAGGAGAGGACACAAAAAAGCAAGACGGGGGAAGAATGAAGCTGAGTGGAGAGAAGGCAAGAAAGTTGACAGAAAGCCGGATGTTTCAAAGCGTTTCACTTGTTCAGGAACCAAAATCTTAAAGAACGCCACCACCAGGGATTCATCTCAATTGCTCAGTCAATGAAATCGAGGCGTAAGCCCTCAGCTGTCTCGAGTCCAGACCCAACACAACACACAACACCGATTGCAAAGAAAATAAAACTGGAGATGATGGTTACTGGGGGCAGACCTGGAATCCCACACGAATACAAGACAACATTCCATCTCCTCGTGCTGCATTCTTGTTCCACGTCAACAACAACCCATGATCGATCGATCGATCGCATCTCCAGGATCCAACATGAGATACTACTTGAATCATAATTCAGTCATCGCTAGCACAAAGAACGAAAAAAAAAAAAAAAAAAAAGGAAAGCCGATCTCTCTCTATTTTTGTGTGACCGGCCCCCACTTGGGGCGCCGTTAGCACGTCCAGTCCAGGGCCTATAGGGCGTCTTCGACCGCGACAATCGACATGCCCCCCTCCACCGTCCTCGCCACATCCAAGAAATCCTCCAGCACCAGTCTCCATCCCTTTTCGCTGACGAGATCCTCCTCGTCCAAAAATGTCCCTCTTTCCACAGGACCAGGGAACCCCCCGTTAAGCTCCCACACCTTGCCCTTGTTGTCCTTCACAAACGCGATAAAATGGAAGCCATTGGGATCACTTGGGTCGGGGACTCGTGAGCTTCCCCGCACGGCCGCATCCATGTGAGCGTGCTCGAGGAAGCTCGAATCGTAGAGGGCCTTGGCCCGCTCGTCCGGTGGGAGGGGGATCATCTCCCGTCGAAGGCTGTCGAGGTTCGATCCACCCTGGATGTGTCGGCCGTCGTTGAGGTTGAAGACGCAGTGCAGTAAGGCCATCAGCCCGCAGGCGTGCCCGATCGTTTGGCGGGCCCAGAGGACAGGCTCAGAGGCGCCCGAACCTGTGTAAGGTGGGTGAGTGCGTTCAAGAGCATCGCGGGCCGCGTGGTAGATGGGTGCAGCGCACAGGAAGATGAGGGTGTTGATGGGACGAGGGAGATAGGCGAGGTCTTCTGGGGATGTGGAGTAGATGTCGTGGAAAGCCAGGGTGTTGATCCCCAGATTCGACGCCAGATGGGAGAGGACCTGGGGGTTGTTTTCTATCCTATAGTTAGCGGGGGACATTCACAAACACGAAGATACAATATTAACCCAGCGGGATGAAGGTTTTACAGCCGTCGATGATTTTGACAGACATTTCGATGGATTCGATGAGTTGAAGTTGAGATGAGAGCTGAAGTTGAGGTGAGCTCGGAGGGTTTGGCATCCCCGCCAAGGTCGTACAGCTAATTACCCGATGTGGTGATTCTATATCATACACTGCTATACCCTTCGACCTCTCTAAAAGTTTGTCTCAGATACAATATTTTGAAAGCACATATTTTGCATTCAGATATTTCAAGGTATTGGATCGTAGACCGACTAACTATCTGTCACCCAGCTCCCGAGTATAGTAGGTAGACAATCATCACTATATATAAACCTATAATCCACACACAATTACTCCTGTTTTTCCCGAATCAACCTCGCTGCCTCCCCATGACACCTCCCCAACCGATTCCCCCCCTTCCACTTGCCTTCATCCAGAATCGCCTGACTCTTCCAATCCAACCCAACTCCCCAAACCCGATCCCTCGAGCTCCCTTCCACAAACACCCTCTCCCCACTAGCCAGATACAGCCCCTTCAGATCCTCATCAGCCTCCGCCCTCGCCGCACATCCAGCGGCGACAACACACCCAGACGCCTTGGTCCACACCCCTTCGTTAAAGTTCGGCACCTTCCGCCCCAGCGCCTTCTGCGAACGCGGCGAATTCGTCCGCATAATCTGACAGAGCACCGACTCCCAGAGCGCCCTCCGCTGCGGGTCACTGGGTGCCGCTGTGGCCTTCACCATGCCATTCTGCAGGGAGGCGAGCGCTTCCGGGTTGTCGTCTGTGATGATGGATTCGCCGAGGGGGCTGTCGCCGCGTTCGAAGAGCCAGGCCTTCAGGGCCATCATCCACTGCTCGCCGTGGCGGAAGGGGAAACATTGGATGAGGTACGTGGAGACGGCATCTTGGGGTGGGTGAGGGATCTTCAGGGCGTCGAGCTCGGGGAGGCAGAGTTCGAGGGCGCGTTTGCCGTAGAACGGCTCCGGGCTCGAGTACCAGTTTGAGAGGATGCCGCCGAGGAAGTAGATGTGGGTGTCTGTTACCCGAATTTCGGGGTTGTCGAGGTGTTCGTTTTCTGTCGCCATGGCTGCTCTTGCTTTTCCTCAGGCGGGGGGTGGATTTAGGGCAAGTGGAGAGATGGAAGCTGGGATGAAAGATAAAGGCCAAGGGGTTGTTTCTCCTTGAGGGTATATCCAGCATGTGTTTATATAGATCGATGGGTCCCCATGAAATATCATGCCATCTTTAATTGGGAATAGCTCGTGAGTCAGGGCTTCGTATTCCAGCGGCGAGGCGGTGCTTAGCGACGATGCGTGAGTCAAGGTCTCTACCTCTGCCTAGGGGCCGTGTCACGGCGATCCCTCATTATTGGGCACATCGTCGGTTCCTCTTGAGATTGCTGTTTGGCTGCCTCAGGGAGGCTGCGATTAGGAAACAATAATGCTTGGTGTGTCAAAAGGGGAAATATGCATTTCTGCCTCAGGCACCATGATTTTTATAGTTATCTAAAAATGTACGATGAAGAGAGTAACACTCCTTCATCAATATTGTACCCAGGTAGGTATGTTTGCGACATGCACCGATTGAGCTTGACCGGATTGTTGCCCGCACAACGACCACTATGTGGCAACTGCAGCTGAATCCGCGACCATTTGCTTCAACTCCTCCAACACACGCTCCTTCCCCCAACCCTCGGCCAATCCACGGAGCAAAAGCTCCTGCTCACTCTCTGGCGCCATACCACTCGGCGCGGGAGGCCGTCGGTCTAGATTCGAAGGGAATGGATACCCTTCCGCGATCGCGAGCACCAATGCCTCCAGACCCGCATCCACTCGTCCTCCGGCCGCCTCGTACCGTTTGACCATCTCACTCCAACATCTTTCCACGATAGGAACCGCATCTATCGCCTCCATGGTTTTGCCCAAGGCGCATCCAATCTGCAGGAGATTCGCCTTGCGATGGAACCCGGCATCGGCAGTGGTATCTGTTTCGTTGGCCCCGGCAGCGTGGAACACCGCTGGGTTGAAAAATAGCCCATCACCCAGCTCCAGAGGTAGGGCAACGTAGTTCTCCCGGAAAAAGCCGCGGAAATCAGGACGTCGCCAAGCTAGATAGCCCGGCTCATATGTCTGGCTGAAGGGGAGAAAGCGTGTCGGACCGCTAGCCAACGGCATATCACTGTGAGCCACGGCCCCCTGGAGAGTTAGGTATTGACTGGCTTTCTGGATGCTGCGTGGAAAGGCGGCACAGCGCTCGAGGTCCTGGAATCCTAGGTGGTAGTCACGGTGACTATCTTGCGCCGCTCCGCCAGGTTTGACAATGTTCACTTGGGCAGTGACCCGGTAAGCCGGGCCTAGCCAGCTCTCACTGACAACCTGTAGCCACGGATTAGAGTAGTAGTCGATGAATGAGCTGGGGTCTGTCAAGGCGTGCTTGCTAAATGAGTTCCAAATTCGGTCATTCTTCCCACTCGCGGCAAAATGGTCACCCTTCTTGGTTCTAGCAGACTGGCGTTCCTGGTTGATGATGCGCTGGAAAGCGGCATTGGTAGCCGAAAGAGTCGCCTCATACTGGTCGGGGTGGTACATGCCTTTGAGCACAAATATGCCAGGCCCGGATTCGAGGATGTGGTACCATTCGTTTTGAAGAGCGGCTGTTGCCTCGGAGTTTTGTGTACAGAAGCTCAAAGCATTGTAGATGGGGATATTCCTCTGCATGTCCGCAGCCAATGGGTATGAGTGGGGATCCGTCGTACGGGCACAGAGCTTCTTGAAATCGTCCAGCTGAACCGACAAATTGGCATGGAATAGCCTGCTGGCAGGTCGAGAGTGTCCGTTTGTGTGCATCATGGCGTGTACCTTTTGGTAGAGATGAACTGTGGTATAAGGTGCTAGAAGGAGGGTCGGGCGGGGTATAAATGCTGGTGGCTGCATGGACAATTCCGACACTCGAACGTCACCTAATCCCGGGCCCAAGAGGATAAATTGAGTCGACAATTTAACCATCCAGTAGAAAAGTAGAAAGATGGCTGAATTGGAGCTGTTTTGCTGGATTTAGTAAAGGAACTCGAAGTAAAGAACTGGACACCCACGTGAGCCTCGGAAACCTATATCCGAGATGCCCAAATCACTTGCAAGTCAGTTCACGTTGCATCAGTGATGTAATTACAAATATACAAGTAAAAACGTCCCCTTTGCCTGGGTAAAAAAAGAGCATTGGCCAACGTCTGGATGACTATACAACCGGACAGCACAGCGTGTTCTGAGCGCAACGAAGACTAGACATGCCTCCAGAGGCCAATCGAAACAAAGACAAGAAGCAGTGACAGTGTTACGAAGATTAAGAGAAAACAAAAATAAACCCGCAAAATGGCCACCGCCGATAGTATTATATTCAAAGGAAAACCGGCCTGCGCTTGACTCTATGTATGATGTCCCAAGTTTCACCCGAAAGAGAACACAGAACGAACGGCTTAGAAGAGGGGCCAAATCATGACGGAGGGGAAGGAGAGATAAGAGAGAGGTTAAAAAAGGAAGAAGAAGACCAAATGGGTATAAGAATGATTCTTAGCAGCGCGCGCTACTGTTATGCGTTCATCATCACTACCCCGACATCGGGGTTCAGGGAATCCGTAGTGGCTCCTGTGTCAGTTCGATTAGATTCACTGAGAATGAGGGTGTTCTCAGTTAGCGTCTCAACCAGCGAACTCGGTCGTCCAGCGACGGTAAACAGAACCTTGAGGAGCACGCTGCATTCATCTGGTGTTTGTGTCGAGGGGTCTCTCGTGTGTGTCATGAATGTCCGAACTAGAGACGGAATGTATTTGTCGGTGGACGGGTCCTGTATTTTATCCAGCCCATCGATTACGCACACCAAAAGCGGTGGAGCATAGTCCAAGAGCGTATTGATCAAAGATAAAACCTCTTTCCATGAGGCGAGTGTGCCATTCAAGGGTGTGAACCGTTCTGCCTTTAGCACGCAAACGGAGGTGTAGGTCGAGACCGGGGGAAGGTATTCGATTAACTGTCGGATTAAGCTGTACGCAAGTGCAACAAGACCCTGTTCAAACAGGGTCATCCCGTCCCTTTCACTGGTTGGAAGGGAACAGAAGTGTGCGACCACGGGTAATTTAGCTTCACGGAGTAGGCTGGCGTAGCAGGCTGATATAAGTGCCACAGGGCTTGGGAAAGCAGTGGTCGGGGGCCCCCCGACGGCGAGGACTCGGGAGTCTGGATTTTTTGCCCATTGCGTTAAGGATGCCATGACACTCTCCTCCGCGATGACCTTTATGTCAGACTCAAAATCGGCGATCTGGTCGTCACTATCAAAATAGTCTTGGAGGTGTACCGATGCCAGCTGCAGTTCGACCCGAGTGTACCTGTGCTTGGGTCCTTCGAAGGGTTGGGTCATTGGGATATCTGAGGTAGAGAATATGATTAGTTTCGTTTACAGCCTAGATGATATGGTCGCCTACCTGGGTCTTGGACCGTGGTCGTCGTTAAACAGGCGATCCCACTATTTTGTTGGCTGACAGGCCGTAAACGTCGACTCGCGGCGTCGAGCATTTGTAAGAGGAGGGCATCGCGCTTTTTTATCATTCCAAGTCTAGCCTCGGTATCGTGTTGCATCTCCCATAACAAAAGCCGAGTCAATGCGTTTTGAGCTGCAAGCCGTCGATCAATGTGGCGCTGACCAATCTGACTCAGTCTGGCTTTCTCCCATAGATAAAGCTCGTTATGTTGCATGATCGCACGAGTCCGCTCGCAGTCGCTGTCGTTCAAGTCCATGGCATTTGGAATACCATGCATGAAGCCCTTGGCACTGCTTTGAATATTGCAAACAAGACTGCAAAAGTCGAGGTAGATATCTTGGTTGAGACTCTTTAGAAGGCGACACTTGAGTCTTCGTACATACCAGTCCATCAATTCGCCGAGGAAGAAAAACGTTAGGTAGTAAAAGGTTGCAACCGAATGTATCGAGTCTTGTGTGAGTGAAGGTGGTTTGCTATCTGCTGGAGGAGAAATGGATTGGTTCACTTTGCTAAGGGCCATAATCACTCCTTCCATAATCCTTGGATAACTCGCAGATGCCTAGAGGAATTAGAAGGTGGAAGAGGCCGAGTATTAACTGTGACTTACCTTGATGATTGATTGTAAAACCCCGTAGAAGAGGGAAGAGTAGAACTGGTGATCTGGAAGCGTCATCAAGACGATGGCATGTGAATCGATAGTGACCAAAAAATCGTCACAAAGGGTCATGGAACGACTGAATACTCGCTGCCGTGGGCTAGAGACCCAGAGGGCCTGGACGCCCCGTACCACCCCTGAAACATCCTGTGACGTTTGAGGACGCTCCTGGAATGAGACTCGATCTTCTGATGGAAGTTGTTCCTGGAAACGCTTCCACGACAGAACCAGTTCATTGTACTCAATATCGAGAGTAGCAATCACAGGTATCCTAGAGCGATAATTTAGCCATCGTGACCGGTAAAGGATAGTGAGTAATGCCAACTCTTGGACAAACGTAGTTTAGAAAGGTTAAGTATAAATGTAGAGTAACTTACGAAGCAGGTTGTCTTTGATCGAATCTTCGTCTCCAGAAATTAATGGCGAACTGGTCATCCTCTACAGCTTGCGATGCTGCTGCTGGGACAGGGGGAACAGTCTGGGGGGGCATGTTGTCGGCCAGGCGGCGGCGACCCTATCCTGCTGAAAAGCGACCTCGTCGACTGGCCCAACGCGATCATGTCAGGGGCCCAAAGTAGGGAGGGAATTACGGTGTTGAAGGGAGCGTGTAGTTCGACCACTCAGCGTCGGTAAAGAAAAGGTTGTTCTGGGACACGGAATTTTCCCAGTCAGGCGTTCTCGATGTGCTCTTTATCTGATCGTGGTGGTGCACATTTTGGTTTCTTCTGATTCCGCGGGAGGTCCCGCTCGGGAAGTAAGTAGGGAGAGATTTTTTTAGTATTTATTTGGATTAAATTGTCGGACCTGGAGGATGAAAAGAAAGAAAAGGGTGATGGAATGGGTTAGTCAGTGAAGTAGTAGTGGTGGAGGATAAGAGGGCAAATGCAGAATTTAGGTTAAGTCTTCTAGTAAATTTCTAACCCCTGGGGATGGAAGGGACGTCCCAGGTGCAGGAGAGGGGTGGAGAGAGAAAAAACACATCCCCAGCAGCAGCAGATCAGACATCAAAAAAGTACCAAGTCGTCGCCAACTATCGTCTGTTGATTCGCATTTAATATTAGTGGATGTATGTTATTATTATTGCTCAGTATTATTATTAGGGAGATTATTATTCTCGTGATTTATTTTGTTTTTATCGGTCTCTGATCACCAGAAGAGGTACCTACAGGTCCCTTGTCTTTTGATTTAGCAGCACGATCATAGGTAGGTACCTAGGTAGGTATTAGGCTCTTGTCCCCCCCCATTCCCATCAAAAGGCGACCCTGTCCGCCCTAATTGACGATTTTTTTCTGTTACTCTGGGATGTTGTTTTTTCGCCGCCCAGCAGGAACTTGAGCACCACGACAGTCGACGAGAGCCTCGGCCGCATTTGTGAACGAACTGACACCCTCAGCAGGAAAACCTGGGACGCCTCCTTGGGCGTTTGGGCCAATCAAGCCCCATGGAGAGTGGGCACCCGGTGGTCGAGGCCCCCGAAGAGAAGCGGGGATAGGCGATGGGAAATGTTAGCCACCGCCTATGGGGTTAAGGATGCTAATTTTGGCCTGCACCGGCCTGGCGTTTTTTACCCACTACACAGTATTCTTTTTCCATTTTCGCTTTCTTCCTTTTCCTGCCTCGGGCTTTATCTGCACTCTCTCTCCACCGCATGACTCTCCACCAATCCATACCTTTCGAGCGAGTTTCAACAACCTCTAATGCAGTCGACAGGGTTGTGGAATCCATCATCTTTTTGTTCTTTCCTTTTTTCCCATTCTTTATTTGTTGAGGTTTCGCATTTTACCTCAAAACACCTTCTCGCACTGTAGTACGACAAGGAGGATTAATCTTGGAAACATGATTGGGTTTTTGGGAAGGTCACCCGGAGCTCGGTTCCCAGAAAGAGGGCATCTGACACTGTCATCAGCCATGAGAGGATAGGGTAACTACGACCTGAATCTATGATCTCTATCGGATAAACAAGTCCGACCTCACGCACGGACGGTGCCCACTCGACTTATTATCTGCCCTGCGTGTTGACTGAGTTTGACTTTGTGGGCTGGGCGTGATAAGCGCCTTCCGACTGACTTTTTCTTCCCTCGCATCGATGTCTCGGAATGGCTCGATCCAAGTACGTTTCTCCCAAACCCAAATTCCCCCATGTCCTTTCCATGTGTCGATAAACCTTGTCGAAAATCCTCTGATAGGCTCCAATCGTTGAGATCAGCCTCCTCGATCCAAGCTCCCTGGAGTTCGCCCGACCGGGTTCAGACAAGGTCGTCTAGGTCCTCGTTATTCCTTCACGGTTGTAACCATAAGGATCTCTGGTAGCATGTATATCGCTACTGAGTTTGGACTCACACTGCGATTGTTGTGTCCGACTCTCAGCTCCCAATACCAACAGATGGAGTGAGTGGACACACCAAAACACACGGACCAAGTGTTGTTCTCCCGGACGGTCTGGACCCGATCCATCCGCCAATCCAGATCATCTGATGGGGAACATCCCCTATTCGTTTTGGGTTCCTCGCATAAATCAACAGCAAGGCAAGACATCCATCTAGGATATATTCTCTGACAATAATCCCCAGTGATAGCTATCCCATATGAGCGTTGTCCTCGGTCCAGCGCTTTGATCTTAATTCTTCAGGCTAACTCTATCGCAACCTTTGCCCCAAACGCTCCACTCTCATTGATCATTACAGTATATCAACACACTAAGCTTAGGCATCCCGATCCCCGTGCTCCCATCTTCAACGCGCCGCCCCACCAGGACCCATCCCTCATGCTACCCGAACATCAACTGGAACCTACCTTAGGAGGTAGGTAGGTATGTAATATCGTCGCCCTGCCAGAGGACCAAGAAGTTGCACAGAATATTTTAGCACTGCAACACGACAGATTGGACCCCCTCCATGATTGGAAGTTTCCCCTGAATATTTGAGACACGTCCTTTATTCGCATCTCCTGTAGATCCAGAAGACGAGCATCCTGTGCAATAAAACCAGTCCAGACTCCCTGATTTACCAAAGCTACCCCTCTCCCCTCTTTGCTGATCGCCCTGTGTGTCTTGGATGATGTAGCAAGCACCCAAGTAGTACCCAGAGGAAACCAAACGACACACAGTGTAACCTGTAGGCTTTCACACTGAGGGGAAGGAGGCATTTATTTTTTTTTTTCAAATTCCCACTGGCGGTGGGACCTCGCAAAACCAACGACTTTTTTTGACTAGGTACTGCATCATTCACGCTTTGATAATAAACGATCCATCCTTCTCGCTCCTCACATACCGAGTTTGTTCCTAATACGAATCCTGAAGCTTAATTTACCCTGGTGGACTCTAGCTCGTTTTAATCGGGAATGGACTAAGAGCTCGGTACTCCCATGGGTCGACCTATCCCAGAGTTTTGGAAATTAATCCCGGGAGGGGGCATTGTTGAGCGACTGTTTGGGTAGGTAGTAGTCTACACCATGAGGACGGATCAGAAGGTACCTGGTATGTACTGGTTTTTCCGAGAATAAACAAGCATCAGATTCTGGTTTATCAACATTGAAAGGGGAGCACTGACCCAGTCGCATTTCAAAGCAGACCGGTTGCTGATTGTGGAGTGCAGATTGCGACGCCCACCTTTGAGCCAGTCGGGAGCTGGTGATCTGCCGAATAACTGGCGATCTATGTGGAAGCTTTCCATTCTCGAGACTTTGACTGATGTGAAGGCTATCAACTCCGGAGTAGGTCTTGGAGCTAATTCATGCCTGACTCGTTCTCGTGAGCAAGGTACCTAAGTCGGTAGATCTGAGCTCAATCTGGGTTCCTGAACTCTGGGTCACGAAAAGCCAGCTTTGGATAATCGGGACAGGGGAATGGAGCCCGTTGATTATAAAGTCATTCAGGAAATAGTCAAATAACTACCTTCGTTAGTTAGAAAAGGTTGACCAACATGGGCCCGACTAGTTAACAATATGCTTGCCTATCCAGGTAATAAAATAATGTGGAGAATGAACCAAGCACCGGACAACTCTTCGAAATCCGATCAGATCTGTTCACGCCCAAATGCGGACCTGCAATTCGGAATGGATACACACCCAGTCTCACATCTCAGAGGGAATTGGGTGTTCATGATCAGCATGTGCTGCTCCGATTGCGGAGGGGCTCCGCTGCTATGGTATGTTCAAGAGGTGAACCAATAAGAATACCTTGCTCCCATGTTGATAGTGCTTGTCGAAAAGCGTATTAGGTGATCAATCTCATCTCGACAGATTGGGAACATCAGAGATGATAAAAGTCAAAATCTGGCTAGCATTCCGAGGCTCCGACTCAGCCCACGTTTGAAAGAACGGAGGTTGGCTCGCGATGCCCCAGAAAAACCACAAAAAAATAAAATAATAAATAAAAGGAAGTTTCTAATTGTACGGGCCACTCCTTAGGTGTACGGAGCTAACCTGATTAGGGTTTAATGGCTAAACTATTGCCAATCATGTTATTTTTATTTCCACAGAAGTCTTGCCCGCAAGGTCACCCCACCCGATCGATTATTCTATTTCATAATCGTTCAAGGCGGTGCTGTTGACGTGACTTTCTTTCTGAGCCGTAGCTCTCGAGTACCAGGGTTCTTCCTCGAGCTCCAGGTGTTCGGCCGACCAGAGATGGTCAAAAGCGCGGGACCCGTCGAAAGTGTGAGAGCGGGGGACATGACAAAATCAAGGTTCCGTTAAAAAAGCCGGGTGGATGATGTAATGACCAGAGTCATTGGTGGGGGGAGGGGAAATCCTCGCAAGATTCCAAGCCTACTGCATTATTTTCATCTCTCTTTCTTTCGTGTCTTTTGTCTCTTTTTTGGCAGCACACTGGATATTAGGTTATCTCGAGAATTCACCCCGTTCAAAGTTAGCCATTCCATCCCCCAAGTGCCGGGTTGAATTCAATTTAGAGTTAGGTATTCGGGGTGCGAAGGTTGATCTGCTTCCGTCCAGCGACTTGGAGGGACGGAGGGAGGCCGAGAGAGGATGATCAACAGCCTGAGGCTGCTTTCTGCCAGCTGGCCATGGTCAAACCAATCCCCGCACCCACAATAATTCGCCATCAATAATCAAATTGTTCGCTGACCCCAACTCCGCTAGATTGCTGACTACTAGGCTGCTTGCGAACCACGGACCTGCCTCATGTAGAGTGACCGGCTCTTATTTGTGAGGACGGCTTTGCTTTGAAACCCCTGGTTTGAGATTGAGGCTGTGTGTTGGTGGTGGTGGTGGTGAGTCCGTGTGTTGAATGGACTGGTAATTATTCACAATCAAGTGGGTGAGCTCTTATCTTACTCCTGCGGCGCAACTTCGCATTGAATGATGATAATGTAATACGATGATCAGTAATATTGATGAGCAACTTGAAAGTATTATTCAATCAATCTATTGTTTCTGATCAGAAACAAGGATTATTATTGGTGAGAGGAAGAAGGATTCAGAAGCGGCCGACTCCAATTGATCCAAATTTCAGTCAAGCGCAGAGCAATCAGAATCAATCACTGGCATTACACGAAATCCCCGTAACCGTCCAGCCGTGGTCGCTTTCATCACGTATCCGTACCCTGATCCCTCGTTTTTGGTCCCTCGAAACTTCAATTATTATTATTATTATTATTATTATTAGCCTCTCGCACAGCCGCCCACCATGGCGTCTTCTTTTTCCTTTCTCTTCTCTCTGTCTTTTCTGGCCTGACATTCTCCCTCTCTTTCTCTCCCTTTTTCTCTTATCCTCTGGGTCATCCTTCATCTGACAGCACTCTTGCTTCCGGCACACCCGGGGTTGATCGATCCAGCCACCCCGCTCATCCTGCAATCACCTTCGATTTCGGCCCAGTGCCCTGCCATTTAGCTCTCCACTCTCACGCTGTACATTATCTGTATTCGGGGGTGGATAACCAACACTCTAAGACATTATTATTACTCTTCCGCTGGCTTTTCTGGATCCATTCGGTCTCACCTCACTCCCATTGCACAGCCATCGCATCGCAAGCCTCTCTCATCATCCACCCATTCCTGCTTGTGCGCTTCACACGGCCGTTGGAGGAAATCTCCGCCGTCTCCAAACGCCGTCTGACTGATGATTATAATTTTTTTTTCTTCCATCACCACTCTCTCACCCCCAATCATTTGGGTCCTGCAAACGATCTGCTGAAGCGTTAGCCGTCCCCTTGGTTGGCTGTGTCCCCATCACCGCCCAGTGATCGACCGAATTTTTGCAAGTTGGGTGATATCAGAGAACGCCTGGGCGAGTCTTGGGCTTTTTCCTGATTGATTACTTTTTCCCTTTTTGCTTCTTGCGTGTGTTCCCTGGCAGAGATCCGTGACCTAATGATCATCCGTGATCCCCCATACACTCCGACATCTCCGTAAGCCTCGTAACCGTGGGGAAACCCTTCTCTTTCTGGCTGGTTCTTGTTGTCTGTCCATGGGGCTCCTCCAAGATCCATTTTTCTCCTTCCTTTCTCCCCCCCTTCTTTTCTCCGTTACCTTCTCCCTTTTTGCTCTCCTTTCCACGGTTCAAGCAGTAGTAGGCTCGACGGTACGGCCGTCCAATAACTCTGCGGATCTCTTGTGGACGGAGCAGGCCAGATATCTTCTTCAGAGTACCCAGGTACTTCTCCCGGACGCCCTCGACCTCGCCCCGTTAACCCGGACTTTGGTGGATGTGAAGGGGAGCCAACTTAAGGTCAGTAAATCCACATTAAACCCAAAAAGAAAAGCAGAACAGTTTCACCTACTTTAAGGAGGTGCTAACGATGTTCTAGAGGTTTGATATTACTGGTAGCCTCGTGACTGTGGATGCATCGAATTCACTCTTGCTTCAAAGTAGTGACATAGCCTTCATCACTTGCGACCAGTCCGCGTATCCTGGGAACTTGGATGCAAGTCAAACGGTTAGCAACGTGATAACCTCGCAGCAGAAACCGGTAGCGGTAATTCTGTACAGCACCATAGCGTCCCATTGCAATTATACCAATGACGGCACCAGCAACTACGCCAACTTATTTACCTTGCTGAGCGCCGGTGTCGCGAGAGATTTAGCAAAAAACATCACATCAACGGCGCCAACCGGTACATCCGAGATTTCGCCCGACATGTCAACGTTCCCTTTAACGACGTCGCCCGGCGACGGGGATTCAGGAAATGGTGGTGGGGCTACAGACAGCCCTAACACAGGCATGTTTTACCCAAAATCGGTCTCGAGATAAAACCTGCAGCTAACTGCCGTAGCAGCCATGATTATCCTTTATAGTATAACAGGTATCATCACCGCGCTCTTCCTCACCATCATCATTACTGGCGCCATCCGTGCCCACCGTCACCCCGAACGTTACGGGCCGCGGCAACGACCCGGGCGGCCGCGGCAAAGTCGAGCCAGGGGGATAGCTCGGGCAATGCTGGAGACAATTCCGATCGTCAAGTTCGGGGATCACGACGACCGCAGGCCGGATACCGACAAGGGCGATGTGGAGATGTCGATGGCATCGGAGGTCCTGGCCTCGCAGGAAACCGAACCGCATCAACCCCCAATGGCAACTGGTGGAACAACCGTGACACCGTCTCCGACCGAGGCCGAGCGACAGCCCCCGACCACGACGACCACGACCACGGGCACCACGCCTGAGCCCAACCAAGGCCAACGCAGCCCGCTTAACGAGACGGAAACCTCTACGGACCATCCGAACTTCTCCTGCCCGATTTGTACCGATGATTTCGTCAAGGGTCAGGACCTGCGAGTCCTCCCCTGTAACCATCAGTTCCATCCAGAGTGTATCGACCCTTGGTTGGTGAACGTGTCGGGTACATGTCCCCTCTGGTATAACACCTTAACCCTAACCCTAACAACCCTACGTATTGATGCTAACTGTTACAGTCGAATTGATCTCAACCCTGCTCAACCTGAAGGTGAGAATGAAGGGGAAGGTGGCGAAACAGCAGCGGCAGAAGCCGCACAACCTGAGCGACAAACCGAAGTGACCTCTCGTCATCACCGCCGATTCAGTTCGTATCTACGTGGAACGTTGGATGCCCGTCGGATGCGGGATGCCAGCGTAGAGGAGCGGCTCGCTGCTCTCCGAAGTGTGCGCGAAAACTCCAACCACGATGGCAACACCACGGAAGAGACAGATGAACAACGGAGGCGACACAGGCGAGTATCCGAGCGGCTCCGAGAACGATTTCGAATTCGCACGCGGCCGCATGGGGACGACGAGCTGCGCGAAGAAACGACCTCTCCGTGATAAATAATATTCATTCAAGTACTACGTACGGGGATTTTGTGTGTATATGTTCATTTTACCCTTTCCCGACCTTTTGTTGAAAATTCTTCTTCCTGTTGTGGTTTTGGTTCGCATTGCCCGGCCTGGATGCTGGAGAGGCACATTTATCTTTTGTGCCCGGGATATCCTTCCCTGATGACTTTACGAGGATGAGTGGGAGTTGGATTTCTGTGTTATGTTTTTATCGATATTTCCGTTTTGATTTGACGGCTCATACACGGCGTTGGGAGACTGGGAACATTCTGATTCTGGCTGTGAATTTTGATGATATGTGTGGGTATCTAGGTAAAAGATGGGAATGGGATTGCTTTGTACATGGTTTTTGATCTCTATTTCCTATGATATACGGATGTGTTGGATGAGATTGACTGGTTGTATATATGGGAAATGGATGTAGATGGTTCATCACAACTCTACTTATGCAGTATCTACTTTCTCGAGTAAAGGTTCTCCTCACTCCAAACCTAATCAATGATAAAAATCACGGCCTGGATGGGTGAGGGGAACATCTGGCTTCTCCCCACGGGGTTGTACAAGTGAGGAAGGATTAATTTAATTTAAAATTAATCCCTCATGGATGGGGCGTTCATGAGGAGAAGAAGACGACAGTTTTCTCCACGATCCACCATCAAGTCCCATGAATGTTATTGCCGATCCTGACCTTGCATAACTCACACCATGATTTCCCCGAAACGGCTAATTATCCGGCAGGAAGGGAAAGTACTCCCGGAGTCCGTACGGAGTACCGAAAAAAAAAAAACAAAAAAAAAAGAAAAGCAACAAAATCCGTCCTCAACCCGGGGGAGACGTTCGTCTAGGTACCGTCCCCGACCTCCAGGAAATCTCTGATAACAAGTGTCATTGAAACGAATGATGAAGGACCATTGGCCGTCGGATGAAGTCCGTGGCCCGGGTAATTCTCGTGGTTAGTTTCAGGCGCATCACTTCGGGCTTGATAGCCGGGTCAGCCTGGGGCTAATTGCTACACAGTATGTTATGCTGGGCTAGGCTCGGGTTGGTCTACCGTGTTGCTCGGTTGAGTTTGATATGGGCGTACCTGATTATCCTGCGGCTGCTCTCGGTGATGACTTTTAGGGCCGAGGTGGTTGGATGATCAGTCAAACAACTACCCGATCGTCTATAGAGAGGGTGTGTGTCTTGGATTTACCACCTTCATTGATAGATCGATGGTATGATACTATTTATATGCATGATATTAGAGCAGAGGGTGAATTGGATGCAAATGATCAAAAGATACGGCTGAGTATGCGATCATCTGATGAGGGCGTGACTAAGAGCCAAAAATGGCGCACTCGGGCTAGAATCGGGGAATTTTCTGTGTGGATTTAACGTGATTTTTTGCCATTTTTTGGTTTCTTTCCCCGCATCTGCAAACGGCCTCTGACTCCTCCCACCGTGTTTTGAGTCAGGTATCAAACACGGCGGTAGAGTCAATTGCAAGCCATCCAGCGATCGATTCTATAGTTCGATAAAAATAGGAATCAAGAGCACAAGAGGTTCTGGACTTAGTAAAAGTAGAGGATCATGTGAATGTCGTCATATCTCTGGTCATCGGGACTTCCACATCCTCGGCCCACGAGCTGCCTGTCGCCTGGGATGCATTTGAGGTATTTAAGGAGATGGGAGGCTCTCGGACGTCCAAAAGCAACTGACAGAAATATTTCCTCCAATTTCCCCTCACCCCTCGCCTTAGCCCTGGATTATCACTTCCGTTGCTGAGACTGTGCCCGTTGGAGGATCTGCCTGTTATTGGACTGAATCTGAATCCAACCAGCGCCGGTGAACGCAAGCAGCGACTCGTCTTTTGTTTGGTGGTGTGACTTTTCATAGCATTAGTATTAATAAACTTCGCCCATCATGTCGCCCTCGCTCTCGTCTTCCACTCCCTCCTCCTCCTCCTCCTCCTCCACATCCATCGCCAAAGCTCGTCTCGCCTCCCTCTCCTCGCAAATCATGGGTTCCAGCAATCCCTCCGTCTTCTCAACCTCCGTTGTTCCCGCCGCTCCGGAAGATCCTCTTTTCGGTCTCGCCCAGGCTTTCCGTCAAGATCCCTCCGACAAGAAGGTGGATCTGGTCATTGGAGCTTATCGCGACAACAATGCCAAACCCTGGGTGCTCCCCGTCGTCAAGAAGGTACAACCCACCATCACCACGAAGGCGGAAGAACGAGACTGGAAATTGCGTTAGCTAACATCGATCTTCTCATTCTCCAGGCCGATGAACTCATTCGCAATGACCCCAATCTCAACCACGAATATCTCCCCATCAAGGGTCTTCAAGTTTACACCACCGCTGCACAGAAGCTCATGATCGGTGCCGATAGCCCCGCCATTCGCGAGAACCGCGTATGTCCCTCACCCCACCTTTCACCACCAAGTCCGTGAAATGCAGCATGCATCGATGCCCAACAGAGAATAAAAAAAAACTGACCTGTCTCAAACCTAGGTCTGCACATTCCAAACCATCTCCGGGACGGGTGCCGTCCACCTGGGCGCTCTCTTCCTGGCCAAATTCCACCCGCACCGACCAAACCTCTACCTCTCCAGCCCAACCTGGGCCAACCACCACCAGATCTTCACCAATGTCGGCTTTACCCTAGCCAACTACCCTTACTTCTCCGCCAAAACCAAGGGCCTAGATTTCGATGGCATGCTCGGCTCCCTGCGCTCCGCCCCAAGCGGTTCTATCATCCTCCTCCACGCCTGCGCCCACAACCCCACTGGTGTTGACCTAACCCAAGACCAATGGAAGCAGGTCGCCGTCGTGATGCGCGACCGCAACCACTTCCCCTTCTTCGACTGCGCCTACCAGGGATTCGCCTCCGGCGACCTTTCCCGCGACGCGTGGGCCGTCCGCTACTTCGTCGAACAGGGCTTCGAGCTCTGCATCGCGCAGTCCTTCGCCAAGAACTTCGGTCTGTACGGTGAACGCACGGGTGCGTTCCATTTCGTCTCCGCCCCGGGCACTGAAGCCGCCAAGTCCTCCGCCAACGTCGCCTCGCAGCTCGCCATCCTGCAGCGCTCCGAGATCTCTAACCCGCCCGCGTACGGCGCCCGCATCGCCAGCCGCATCCTGAACGACCCCGTCCTCTTCGTAGAATGGGAGGAAGACCTCCGAACCATGAGCGGTCGCATCGCCGAGATGCGCAAGGGCCTCCGAGAACGTCTCGAGGCCCGCGGCACCCCGGGCTCGTGGGAACACATCACGAATCAAATCGGCATGTTCAGTTTCACAGGGCTATCAGAGGCTCAGGTTAAGGTATTACGGGAGAAGTGGCACGTTTATATGGTAAGCTCGCTCTACTTTGCTTTTTATATCTGAAGCTTCCCCCACCTTTTAGTGTCTGGTCTCCGCTTCTGCGGGTGATCCTTTCGGCACTTGCCCCGGGATTGCACCCTTGGCACTGATTGCGATTTCGATTTCTATTTCTATAACGAAATGCATATGGCTAATCATTTTTATCTCCCCTGCAGACTAAGAACGGCCGAATCTCAATGGCCGGCCTCAACACAAATAATCTCGATTACTTTGCTGAGGCTGTGGACAGTGCTGTCCGAGAAACTTCTTAATTTTTTCTTTCTTTCTCCTTTTGATGTCTTTCATGTATTCCGCTCTTCTTCTTCTGGTGCTTAAATATACAGCGCGGGACCTGTACATCTCTATTCCCATCCCGTTATAAGAAATAGATCTTGACTCTCTTCCTTCTTATTCCTATCTTATGATTGTTCACCCCCACCGAAATGTAGAATAACTTGAGAAATTAAAAGATCAAATCCCAAACAACCAACCACGTACACAACCCGACCGTCCCCCAAAACACCGCTTGCGCTGTACTCCGTCTCTCGCTCGCCCGCTTCAACTCCTTATTTCCATGCCCGATGTTCGTCTCCGTATTCGCCACATCCGTAACGAGCTGGGTGATGTACTCCTCCTGCGTCGACAGATGCGAGACGAGCGTTTGCTGGAGGGACGAGATTTCCAGTAGTGATTTTTCGGCGTTCCTTTTCTCATCTATTAGCGCCCCCAACCTAGTTCAAAAGCATCGCAGGGAAAAAAAAAAAAAAAAAAAAAAAAGAGACAGGAATAAGAATAAGAATGGGAAAGGGAAACGTACTGCACTTTACTCAACGTATCCTCATAATACTTCACCATGGAATCATTCTCCTCGGCAAACAACTGTAATTGTTCCGGGGACAGCTCCTTCTCGATGGCGGCCACCTCGGCCTCGTCCATTTTGTCGCCGTCGCCGTACCCCGAATCTGCCCATCCTCCTCCACTACCACTACCACCGAGGCTCCCTCCCTGGGTGAACGAAGCCGACATCGTAATCGAACCTGCCCTCCCCCTTCCACCAGACCCAGTACCGGGAAGATTCTGAGGAGAAGCAGCAGCAGCACCCTGAAAAGATTTATAAAGCACACTCTTCTCCTTCTCCCTCGCCCTTTCGATCCTCCTCTCCACCATCTCCCTCTGCACCTCCACCGCCCCCTCCAACCGCCTCCGCAGAAACCACAGCACACTCTCCCGCACCGTCTTCAGCGTCTTCCCCCTCGCTTCATCGGCGATCTGCTCCGCCGGTTTATTCCCCTCGTCCTCCTCGGTGCTCTGGGGGCCGAGGGCCGACGCGCCCCCCGCCCACCGGAACAGGAGCTTCGATGCGGCGCCGCCCGGCCGCCCGTACTTCTTGTCGAGGAGCGAGGAGTGGGTTTCCTGGCGGAGGGTTTCGGCCGCGGAGAGGTTGGTGATTGAGGTGCTGAGGTTGTGGAGGAGGTGGGAGGTTGAGGTGTCGATTTTATCGCGGTCTGGGTTTGTGAGGTGGTGCTGTTGGGGTTGTTTGGGGTTGGTAGTATATTTTTGGGATTGGGTAGTATTAGTAGTAGTAGTAGTAGTAGTAGTAGTAGTAGTAGTAGTAAGGTAGCTGGGGCGGATTTCGTGGAGGTATTGGAGGAGGGAGATTATGTGGGAGTTCTGGTTTTTGTTAGTGTTGAAAAGGAGGGGGTTGTTATGGGGGAGGGGAGGATGTACAATTCGGTAGGCTTCTTTGAGGAATTCATCGGCTGTTTCGGTGGATAGGGGTCGTGGGCGGGTGGAGAGCGTTGGTGAGTGTTTGTGAAGAAGGCCGTTGACCGTTAGAGTCAGGTCGGTCATTTTGTACGCTCAATTGTTGGACTTGAATGGTGTGTGGTGTTGGGATGGAGGTGGACAGGTCGGAGGAGAGTTAACGATGAGCTGGAGGTTTGGATGACGAAATCACGGGATCTGGGTGCCCTACAAACCAAACGATAAACTACACACCTACCGAGGTACTGGACAGGGAGAATAAATTATGGAGAGGAATATCTCGCAGATCATAATTACTAAAGGGTATAAAGTATATACAAAATTCACAGGGTATAAAACAATTTCATCAAATCATCCGTTGCTCAATCCAGATCTAGACACCCAAGTTAACGATGGCCAATCAACCAGGCAGAACAAGGTAGGTAGCTTACCTCCATCTTCCCCATCTCGCTCCCTTCTCGTCGCGCAATCTCTCTCGATGCGCTCAATAGAAGATCCAGATCCTCCTGATCAACCATTGTGATCATATCACCCTCATCCTGCATCTTGATTTTTAATGCGACCTGCAGCCCAAACTTCTCTCGAATTCGCGACTCGAACTCTACAAATTCAATCGTCGGCCCGATAATGATATACCGTGTGTCTTCTGACGAGTGGACCTTGACACGGAACTTGCGCACCTCCGGCCGCCGCGAGTAGCCACGACGGGCTCCCCGATTCGGTGACCCCCGTCTTCGTGCGTCCATGATCTCGAATTCCGCAGCTGGGCTTGAATCGTCGTCGCAGCAGTCGCTGGCGTCCTCGTCCTCTTCGTCAATGTATCGCTCCTGGTAGAACGGCCGTCCGCCGTTGGCAATTGCCATTGCTCGCGCATTACCATACGCGGCGTACGTCTCGTCGGGTGCTCCGTTCATCATGATCCCGGGCCCAGTCTCACTCGCTCCTCTTCGATGGCCATGGCCTTCTCGCGAAAATCCTGGCCGATCACTCGGGGCCCCGCGGGTATATTGTCGAGCTGACGGCCCCCGAGGCTCCGATGCTGTCCGTGTCGTGCCAATTCGCGGTTTTTCCGGTGCCACCAAATCCGTAGTACTTCGTCCGGCTGGCTGGGCACCGGGCCGATCCAAGTCTAGCCGTGGAGGACGTCCCGCGCGTACAGCCGCTGATCCCGGTCGGGTAGAGTTTGCTCCAACGCTCCCCGAAGAGCTGTTGAGACTTGCCTTATCGGCATCTGGTGGAGGCGTAGGGGGGAACAGATTTCGGTTCAGGGGTGGCTCCGATTGCTGGCGACTGCGGCTGATCAGGTTCTTATGAACCAGGTGAGAGGTTGCAAACGGTACGTTGTCGGTCGCCCTATTCTGAGCCACCTGCAAATCGACAGGTTGGCTAAGTCGATTCGCAGCAACCACCCGGGATTTACCCAGATAGTCCTTGGTTTTGAGGTTCTTGACTTTGGCATCGTTGGGCCGGTAAACCACGCCTACCGGAATGGAAAACACGGTGTATCCCTGTTTCAATTAGTTGGGATCCCGGGGTCTCTGCCCAGAGCTGAACACGCACCTCAGCCCTTTCCCTAATCGCATCGTTGATGACATCATGGTCCGGAGTTATCTTCTCCAACGCTGCGTAGCCAAGATCTTGCATGCCCGGATCCATCTGCTGAAGATAGATATAGCATAAGCCACGATTGAACAAAACCTCACAGGAGTACAGCCGGAACTTCAGGCCAAGCTGTTCATAGTCGATGGAAGTGTTGCCTCGAAGATACAACAGGGTATCGTTGAAATTGGCCAATGCCTCCTCGAAGTCGCCCAGAAGGAAGTTGGAAACACCTTCCTGAAAGTACGCGATGGCAAGGTATTGATCCAGACGCACAGCGCTT
This sequence comes from Aspergillus conjunctus, assembly GCA_027569095.1. Lineage (NCBI taxonomy): Eukaryota > Fungi > Ascomycota > Eurotiomycetes > Eurotiales > Aspergillaceae > Aspergillus > Aspergillus conjunctus. The sequence goes on along the minus strand of JAPDEL010000074.1, from coordinate 21,604 downwards.
TGGTAGCACTCGACCTGTGGCAAAGTTAGTGACGGTCTCTGTGTGTACATCTGAGATACAAAGTGTTAATCATACTGCTCTCTCATGCTCGCCGAGGGTGGCGTAGATCACACCACAGTTGAAGAGGATCTTGGAGGTATCGGCAATGCTAGCGAAAGCCTCAAGGGCGAGGTCGTACTCCTGTCTATCGAAATGGTCCAAGGCCTGCACCCAGGTTTCGATTTCCTGTGCTCTCTTGTCAATACCGCAGCCAGTGGGACATGGTCGGGGGAGGATTGGCGGCTGCATACTTGCTTGAGTGACATTGCTGTTCTGCCTTAACCAGTGCCAGCCACGTCTTATGTAGAGTTTCCTCGGGCCAGGCGACGTTTCTCGTCCCACTCACTCTGATACTGACACCGGTTTGGCGCTGGACTGGGGTTTGTTTGCCAACTGGCAGAGAGTAATTGCCTGGCGGGCTTTCTCGGGAAGCAAACGCTGCAATATATGTATGCGAGAAAACCAACAGCCAAGAATGTGACGGGGTGGGATTGGGAGGAAGTAGTGGGCCAAGAAATTCGGCTGAAAGGGCGAGAAAAACGAAGGATGAAGACGAGTGCCCTAGCGGTGTCACTTGTTCACTTGTCAGGCAGTGAGCGGACGCACTGGGCAGTGAGATTTCCCGCAATTAAGCAAGCAATGGACCATGCACCAGAACTGAAGGGGCTTTAGTCCCTGTTAGGCGGGGAAATAGATCGGATATATATTTAGATCATAAATTAAGTGTACCAACCCCTCCAACGATTGGGCAGGTAGAGACGAGACAAGACGAGGCAGGAAGATAAAGAGGAATAATCGGGGAATTTTTTTTAACCTTCTCCTTTCTTTTCTTTTGCTTCACCCTTTTTCAGTCTCGGGTTTTTGGGTTTTGTTTCCTGTCAGTTGATTTCTCCTGCCCCCCCGTTAACGGTTGTGTCCATGAGATTGAGAGTGGAGAAGTTGTTTAAGGGAATTCACAGCTGAGAGGGAGATATGAAATTGGAGAAAAAGTAAAACGACACAGTAATAATATCTTGCAGGCAAGAAAAAGAATAAAGCGATGATAAAGAAGCAAATAACTGGGAAAAAAAAAAAGGAGAACAGAGAAGAATTAGCGTGCAGGGATGCAGCGGCAAGGAACGAAACAGGCATCGGATGAAGAGAGAGAAATACTAAGGGAGATAGGATACCTACCAATAAACAGCCCATTCCTGAGTCGTATCCTGGAGTATAAGACGGTGTAAACCGCATCAGGCCATGACAGGCGAAAGGAGGGGGGGAACGAGAAGAAAGAGGGGCGAGGATCGAAATAACCGCCCAAGCTGAGGACAGAACTCTGGGCCTCATCCAGTCACTTCACGACGAAACTAGGAGCGACTCAGGAAAAGTGATTCTGGGTGCATTACTGGTCCCTCGCTAGCCTAGCAGAATTCGAATGATCTTTTGCCGCCTGAGACGAAGCTCAACGAATGAGCAACAGGGGGGAGCCGGAGGCAGGGAAGAAGGTGTGGAGGGGATTGTGATTTGAGGATGCAGGGGAGGGGCTAGTCAAGAGTTGGGACATCACAGTGCAGACTCACGCAGCTGCATGATTGGAGAATGTCTGCTTTTCTGTTTATTCTTCCAAGGTTTCTTTTAGGGTGATTCATTCCTTCAAACCGGGATTTATTTTTAACCTTCTTATTCTCATTTATTATTGTTCTGGTTTGTGGTTCCCAGGAAGGCCCGTTCCGTGACTCAAATCTGACCTTTGCAGCCTTTGAGAAGACCGAATGGCAATAATAGTGGAGGATAATATAATATGATTGTTGCACCAGATGCCTTTCCTGTCCTACAGTCACAGCAATATGACAGGATCAGCCAATTCCACTCCCAACAGAGTTGGCCTCCTCCAAAAAGACATGGCGGGAAAAGATCAGATTTAGACTTCGAATGGCCCCCGCCACGGCGCTTCTGCTCGATCCCCTTGAGGCTCGCAATTGTTATAGCTCCATTCCTGTCTCCCCTTCAGCCTTTGTCCCTGCTCTCTGATTGCTGCACGCCAGAAATCCCAGAGTCGGATCACATCCCTAATTTGCGTTTGGGCCCCAGCAACCAAGTATTTCCCACTATTCCCCCCTCGTGTCGTGAGCCTTGACCTCCCCTTCGGCTTGCTCGCATCGTCGCATGGATGCCTTGCTTCCCCACCCGACACTCTCTCTCCAGCTAGTTTCCCAAAGAACAGAAATTGACTTGCATTAATTATTACAGGCGTTGCCGCTCTCCTGCATTGGTCTTGATCATGTGAGCCAGTCTAGAAACTCTTTCTCTGTTGGTTTTTACGTTCCTTGGTTTTCCCTCGACTGCACTGTTGGTGAACCTGAAGTCGACCTCTTGGTCGCAATTTCACTCTATCTATCTATCTCCCACTAAATTTTTTCATATACTCCGTACACATTGACTTCATTTTAAGCGAGGTATCATCGTATCAAAACCCAATAAATGCAACGCTGGAACCCCTTGTTCCCTTAGCCACGCAATCTCCAACTTCAACTGCATCAAACCATTCCCTGCGCCACCTGTTCCTGACGCTCTTGCCATACATTCTTGCCTGAGCAGGAGCATACCATCTTATCATTATCCCAAACCCCAGCGCTTCGGGCAACGACTCCGACTAGAGTCTCGGGATCCTCGCGCCGAAACGGACCCTCCTTGTTCTGCGATACCACCATACTCCGCCCAATCAGCTCCCAGATCGCAACAGGGCGATCCAAAAACACACTTCCTCGACCTTTCGCATCCACTTCCACTGTGCCAAATATCCCGCGTGGTTCCTTTGCTGGCTCAGCACCCAACACCTTGTCCCTCAATGACTCCCAGATGCCTCCTGTTGACACCGCCCCCTGTGAGATGTCGCCTGCCTCTCGCACCGTTGCCCAGTATGTGCCCGGCGCCAAACCGTTGATGGTGAGATCAACTAGAGTCATGTTGGATGAGACTTGAACCATGCGCGCCAACCCCCGGATCTTATTGGAGACCGTCGTGGAATGTGTTTCCAAAATGCACACCGCAGAGCCTTTACAGTCGCCCCTCCCATCAGCCTGGGTTGTCGGGAAATAGCACTAACACAGCCCTGTAGAAGAAAGGTTCACGTACTGTTGGATGTACCACTGCCACGTAGAATTGCATCACGCCCTGTATCTTGGATAGCCGAAACAATGGAGCTCGGTGGCGCAGTGCCTTCGACGAATACCAGCTGCTCTTTTAGGCTTGCGTCAACCTTTCGGATCCCTAGATGAAATGCTGGTTAGCCTCTGTGTCATTTCGTCTATCGTTTAGTCGTCTATACCATTGATCTTCGTCAGAGCCTGGGATATATCCTTCACGCAACCGCCGCACGTCATCGGGACCGAAAAGGTCGTCTGAGCCAGCAATCAGCATCGGCAACAAGCCAGTGGATGGTGAGAGGCAACAACATACTTGGAATGGCTCAATCATGATGGGTCAGACTCGTAACCTATCAAGGATAGATATGGATAGTTCAGAGATAGAAAAAGACGAGTATAAAAGCGCACTAGACAGGATACAGGTCGGTAGTTCAAGAACCCCTCATGGCGGGGGGAGTTGATTTGAAATCCAGGCCTGCTACCCGATGTGGACTAGCGTCATTGCTCCGTCTTTCTTCCCCAGGCCGATAGCGTCATGCCTTCAAGCTTAGCAAAAAAAAAGACAGAGAACGCCACCCACCAAGGATAGCCTAGATTGACTGCAAATGTCGGCCGCTAAATCCAGATGGGCCGAGGAAGACCCGGAAACCGAAGCTCTCGTCGCCCAGCGCAAACGCGAGAAGGAAGAAAAACGACGCGCCAAAGCCGAGAAGCAACATCAGCTGGACGAGCAAGCAAAGGCCCACGAAGCTGGCCTCGCAGCACAGAGCCAACCGGGAGATGGGCTCAATGGCGACGCTGGCGCGCCCCCGAAGAAGCGTCGACGGCTTTCCAATGAGCCGCAGCCAACCCCCGAGTTAGACCAGACACATCCAGAGAAACAACCACCAAAGTCAAATATCCTTCCGTTCCCCGGGCAAGAATGGGGGCCCTGTCGCCATGTGGACAACTTCGAGCGATTGAACCATATCGAAGAGGGCTCTTACGGCTGGGTCAGTCGGGCGAGAGAAATCACAACCGGCGAGGTGGTAGCGCTGAAGAAGCTTAAGATGGAGAACTCCCTGGATGGATTCCCCGTCACTGGACTCCGGGAGATCCAAACCCTCCTCGAGGCTCGTCATACGAATATCGTCTACCTCCGCGAGGTTGTAATGGGGAATAAAATGGACGAGTAAGATATACACCCTCCCCTTCCTTCCCCAAATTCCACCACTTTTGATCCATCCCATTAAGAACTTTCTTTCCCTCTCCCGCGCATGCTGTTCCCCTCTCCGCCTGAAAAGTTCCAGATACAGATGAAAGTTAACGTGATCCGGTTTGACGGGGGTTGGGCGCGCAACCCCGTCATGCAAAACCACCCCATAAACAAACAGGGTCTACCTCGTTATGGATTTCCTCGAACACGATCTAAAAACCCTCCTCGACGACATGCGCGAACCGTTCCTCCCCTCGGAGATCAAAACCCTTCTCCTCCAGGTGATCGGGGGCTTGGATTTCCTTCACTCCCAATGGATCATGCACCGCGATCTTAAAACTTCCAACCTCCTGATGAACAATCGCGGCGAGATCAAGATCGCCGACTTCGGCATGGCCAGGTATTACGGCGACCCGCCACCCAAACTCACCCAGCTTGTCGTGACGCTCTGGTACCGCGCCCCGGAATTGTTACTCGGCGCTGAGAAATACGGCACTGAGATCGACATGTGGAGTATCGGTTGTATTTTCGGGGAGCTCCTTACCAAGGCACCTTTACTACAGGGGAAAAATGAAGTCGATCAAGTGTCCAAGGTATGCATCCCCCCCCCCCCCCCCCCGGGGATCAAAAGCAACTTCAATATATGTGTCGTGTCTAGAGAAAGATGAGTTTAACTAGAGACTAGATATTCGCTCTAACTGGTCCCCCAACACCCCAAACCTGGCCGGGATTCCGTTCCCTCCCAAATGCGAAGTCTCTCCGGCTCCCATCATCGACTTCCTCCGCCCCCTCAGGGAACCCCCCGCTTCTTCCTCGTGCCAAGTTCTCCTTTCTTACTAACGCGGGTCTTCATCTACTGTCTTCTCTACTTGCTCTTAATCCAGGCTCGCGGCCCACAGCCCAAGAATGTCTCTCACATCAATACTTTCGGGAAGATCCTCGGCCCAAGCCTAAGGAAATGTTTCCCACCTTCCCTTCCAAGGCGGGGATGGAGAGAAGAAGGCGTCGTGAGACTCCTGAGGCGCCTAAACGGGGCCAGGAGGCTCCAAAGCTGGACTTTGCAAGCGTGTTTGGGAACCAGAGCGGCGGTGATACTGGAGAGACGGGTGCTGGATTCACTCTCCGTTTGGGATAAGGGGGTTAGACTACAAGTACAGTGCCCTAATGACATTTATTTCTATTTCATTTACACAAGTTGCCATTTTGCATTTCATAGACTTATTGAATCAGGTGATTTCGCGGTGTACCACGTTCATGCTGAGTACCCGTCCGCCCAGGCGTAGATACAACATTGATAGCAAAGGAATATCATGTAAAGGGGTAGTGGGTTATCGACAACATTCTTGTCCGCACGTGTCTGGCCAAAACCCCAATCACGAAAGCCCGAGAGCGTACTAATAGGGGTTCTAATAATATGATTCAGCTTCCGATAAACAAGAGCTGGCTGCTCCTTGCGCACAGCTTCCATAAAAGCGATTGTATAAAGTTAGATCTGGTGGCCAAAGAGCGGGCGAGCTTCAAGGGAAATAGTGTCGTTGAAACAAGGAATATGTAGCTAGATACTCGTCGGTCGAGTCACTTCCGTCCCGTTCTGTTCGGAGCGAGCGTGGGGGTTGCACTCTGACTGGCCGAACAGGGCCAATAATTTCGGGAATCTCCTGTGCTCTCACCGAACGGCTACGGTCAAGACCTGGCCCACTATAAATACCGCCATCACCGGATATGCGATCGGTTTTAGTAGGATTATCTCCCCTATCTGGATGAAGGTCATTCGATTTGCCATCGACCAGAAAATATTCGTCTCTCCAGGACGACAAAGACGCGAGGTCATCCTTTTCAATAGGCAACCATGGATTGAACGATATTGGCGCGAAACCGCTTCCAATCTCACTGGAACTATTTGAGCGTGTCGGCAGCTCAATTCTGATTGTGTCGTTGACGTCGTTGTCATTATAATTTGCGAGCGAAAGAACATAACCCGCTTCCCCAATATCATTTTCGAAGTCAAGATTCGATTGGGCATCATCGTCTTGATCCTAGCGCATTGTGAGCTTGTGGTATTAATTGACAGATAAAGCTTACCTGTGACTTCGCACCCTCTAGCACGGTGGGCGGCTCGGTTTCCCGTGCCATAGCATCAGTGTTCTTCAGTGTTTCCTGTTCATGGTCGGATGGAGCTTGGCCAACTTGGGGTTCCTCTATATCTTCTACCCTTGGAAGGTCTGCTAGGATAGATTTTGGCTTGTGTGAGCTGCTGGAGGATGTACTGTGAGTGTCTACACATGGATCCAGAGTGTGGCTCATCGCCATGGGCGCAAACGCATCCAATCCGTCAGACGTATTTAGAGTACTAGAGTAATCATCTTTGTTTGAGCACATGGCCATCTCGGGAGTGTTGATCACACATGCTGCATCAGATGGATAGCTCGGGGAGGCAGGATCAATGTTCTCTGGCAGTACAGGAGTCATTCTCCCTATATTAGCGTCTGGTGGGGTGTCGTTATCATTGCAGGTCTCGGAATTTTCTTCTTCTGTAGTTTGGTTGGCTGTATCTACCATTGGACGAGAATTAGTTGCGATTTCCGCAAGCAAAACCTCAGGAGTGCCGGAAGTGCTGGTAGGAAGGCGGGTCTGGTTTGTGCAGGAATTATAAGATGGACAGTCGAACGGGTAATTTTGAGTTTGAACCGCAAGGTCGGACGGAGACTTGCAGTCTGTCCGGTAGAGGTCTGTTCCAAATTCAATGTCCTCTTCGGTGCTAGCCTCCGATATCGTGGACGACATATGCCCCTCTTGGTTGTCAGACGATCCTTCTGCGGAATCAGAAGAAGACCAGAGCCTTGATATATCGTCGTTACCATTGGAGCCTGTGTGAACGGGGCGTCTATGGATCCCGGACCTAAGGGCTAGAAGCCCCGACCTTGCTCTCCGTAAAGACCTTCTAGGAAGGCTTTGCATCCAGCGAACTGATCCCGGAGGGCTTTGGGCCTGGTGGAGACCATAGCCATCCTCAAGCCAGGAAGAGGTCCTGAGTGCAGGGTTATGACGAGGATCCTGAGGGTTAAACACTGGATAATGAATGCTTTCCTCGCACGTCGGCGGGGGAGTGGGAGGTCTTGCAAATCTATCAATATGACGGTGTTAGCAGTGTTAACTATCAACCCGTAATTTAATTTTACCGGCTTCTCTTTGGACGAGGCGATCGGATTGTCAGGTAGAACGACACTGCATGACGCCTGTTGGAGTCACTGGGATTCATGATTCCTAGATTCTAAATAGCGTCTCCCTATGGGGCGGCAAATATAGATCAAAATATGACCCGATTCGAGGGCGGATGAATATAGACCAGGTAGAGAGATCTCGGGGCACCATCTAGTTTATGGATGGATTGGCGTTGTAGAAGGCTGCGAAGACAGGATGAGGTTGCCAGAGACAGCCTGGGAAAACCGGGCCACGCAGTCCGCTTGCTGGATGAATTTGCAATGTCGGACAGAAGAAAGAAGCAGCAGGCGCGCGCAAGGGACTCGACTCGATCCCGGCTTCCATTTCTGAGGATGCATGGCCACTACTCCTCTCCTCTCCACCGTCACGAGAATGAGCTACGAACATGACACAGGGAACAGCAGCCCGGGAACCTTGAATTGTTCAAGATGTTTCCTCCCAAATAGCATTGCACACAAGGGAGGAGGCTGGAAAAGGCTGCATTTTGTCCGCATGTGGTGTGGTGTGGTGCAGTGTAGCGCAGGGTCGGACAGCCTGCATAAACACAAAGAGTCGTGAATCCGGAGCGGAACCAAAACCAAACCCAACCAGTGCTTTTCTTTTTTACGTCTTCCCTTGACGCTTCGAAAATTCCTTGCTTCGTACACGAACCTTCTCTCTCTCAGCCATATATTAATAGTAATCTATCGACATCATATATTTTTGATCATTAATCCGCGAGCTATATCCAGTTTATCCGACCCAGATCCAACTCCCATCTCACCTCACCCTCACTCCCACCATGGCTTCCCGCCAGCAAGCTGTCGCGTTTAATGAAATCATCCAAGCAGGTGAGAGCACATCTCCCGTGGGAACTTAAAGCTCGACCAAACGGAACGTTCGCTTACGAGCTACTCTATTTATTCAGGACGCCAAAAGAAGCGTAACGAGGATCTTGCAAGCCAAATCCTAGGTAAGAACAGGAGGTCAAGCGCGCCAGGCTCGGGGATTGGAAACAAAACGCAAAATGCGACACCAGGAAGTCTCGCAAGCCGGATCGGTGTGACAAAGGTAACAGCGGACTTGATTGATGTTTATCTCATTCGAGTTTATGTCTCGGGAACTTGAATACTGAGCTTCTTCTTATTGATCTGTAGCGCTCTTCATCGGCCAGTCTCAACCCCGGGAAAAATAATCGCGCCTCGTCAGCTGCCGGACGAGCCACCACAGCAAACGCAAAGCCAACACAGAAGCGTCGCCCCGACGAGAATCGCCTCTTATCGGCCTTGAACCCCGCTAGTGGACAGGCCGCAGTTCGAAATAGCAATGGCGGAATCAGCATCAAGGGAGCAGGGTCCGGCCCACCTGTCGTCATCGGAACCAACTTCGCACCTGGCACCACAGCTGCAGATATCCAGTCGGCGATCGAACCAGTTTCAGGGAAGGTAGTGTCCTGCTGGGTCACGTCACAGCATCCTGTTGTGACCGCGGAAATTACGTTCGCCGAGAAGACTTCAGCTGAGAAGGCAATCGTGAACTTCCACAATCAAAGGGTATGGTTTGCCATCCTTGCATCCACTCGTGAGAGAGAAGAGGAATGCTAATTATTGAGAAGGCTGATGGCAGGGTTCTCTCAATGCGACTCAAGTCCGCCAGATCGGAGCCTAGCCACGATATCTTCGACACTCAACGACAGCAGGCGGATCGCGAGCGCCGCTCACATCGGAATGCAGATCTCATGGTGCAGGATGGAAGATACGGATTCAATGAACAGAACAACCAGCCTTTTGATACTACGGATGCCACCAGGCGCGGCGGCCGAGGTAACAGGAGAGGCTTCAGGGGGAACAGAAACTCTGGAAGAGGCAGCAGAAACCAGAATCAAAGCTCAAACGAGCCTGGGCTATACAGTGATCAAATGATGACCGATGCTCCTACGCGAAACTCCAGGGGATGAAACGTCAGGAAGCAGTATTTTTTTCACAATGAATCCTAGTCAGGAGCGATTCCCTCCGAGACCCCCCCCCCCCGGCAGATTAAGATCGTGTTCATCTTGTCCCTCACCGATGCGTATTAAACCGGTCATGGTCAGTTTCAATTGATTGTGCAATATATAATCTTGACCATGGTATCATGATATGTATGAATATTGAGCTCTGCTTTGTTTGTACTACTATTCTGGACCGCATATGATATTTCTTTTACAGCCATGCACATTATCAGTTACCCCCTGCCTGTGGTAATATCCAATGGAAGAGCGGCTGCTCTATAATAAATCTACTTTCCTTCTCCTTGAACTGCTTCTAAATAAGTGTAGACCTTTTCCCACCATATTCAGCTGATAAGGCCGAATCACGTGTTTGCGGGCTTTTGCGGAGTTTGAGAAATCAACTTTTTGACATCATTCCCTCCCCATCCACCCCATTCGGTCATTGCACGTTCAGCTGTCATGAGGATTGTACATTAATGATATTCCGTATTTGACACGAGATATTGTCCATCCCTGCCGACCCAATTTAACCCACAATTGAGAGCGAGAGTCGCAGAAGGACACCGCAGCGGGCGAAGATGAATCATGGAACAAAGCGCATTCTCACCCAGCTTCTAAGGAAAGAGCTACAACAATCTCTTGCCTTTAGATCGCGGCGATGCTCTTCAACATTTGAGACGAGACAATGGTCGACCCCACTGGCCCGCACCCTCGCCAATGCGATCAAGGTGAGTAGATCCCTCCTCCGTCATATTCCGCACGTACTAAACAGGTGAAACCCAAAAGACAACAGGCCCAATCCCGATCGCCGCCTTTATGCGCCAAGTCCTCACGTCCCCAGAAGGAGGTTATTATACTACGCGACCCGAGGGCGGAGGGGAGGTGTTCGGGAAGAAGGGCGATTTTGTCACGTCTCCGGAGATATCACAGGTGTTTGGAGAGCTCGTGGGGATATGGACGGTGGCAGAATGGATGGCGCAGGGGGCAAAGAAGAGTGGGGTGAAGTTAATGGAGGTTGGACCCGGAAAGGGAACGTTGATGGACGATATGCTGCGTGTGAGTAGCTTTGTTTTTAAGCTCTCAAGGTCATGTATGCTTTGCTGACTTTCCCCGGACGGAACAGACATTTCGCCATTTCAAAGGTTTCACGTCGAGTATCGAAGCGATCTATCTGGTCGAAGCCAGTTCCACCCTCAGACAGGTTCAGAAGCAGCTACTTTGCGGCGATGCGAAGATGGAGGAGACGGAGATCGGTCACCGGAGTATAAGCAAGTATTTCAACGTGCCCGTAATTTGGGTGGAGGATATCAGGCTCCTACCTCATGGTGAGTACGCCCATCCGGCAGATAATGGATACCCATCGACTAAGGTTTCAAACAGAAGCGGACAAAACACCCTTCATCTTCGCTCACGAGTTCTTCGACGCTCTCCCGATCCATGCTTTCGAATCGATCCCTCCTGCTCCGGAGAACCAACCTGAACAGCAGGAGATCATGACGCCTACGGGCCCTCAAAAGCTCCACAAACCACTCAAAGCCGCAAATACGCCTCAATGGCGCGAGATCATGGTCACTCTGAACCCAAAGGCCGTGGACGAGAATGTCGAGGGTGAGCCTGAGTTCAAGTTGACCGTGGCCAAGGCTTCCACTCCCTCTTCTCTCATAATTCCCGAGATCTCTGAACGATATCGCGCGCTCAAAGACCAACCGGGTTCCACCATCGAGGTCAGTCCGGAAAGCCGGATCTACGCCTCGGACTTCGCACGCCGCATCGGGGGCTCGACTCAACCGCCTCGAACGGCCACGAAATCCGGCACGCCTTCCACCCCACCCCCCGCAAAGCTCAATCCATCAGGCGCTGCGTTGATCATGGACTACGGAACCCAATCGACAATACCTATCAACTCACTTCGAGGAATCCAGCATCATCGAAATGTTCCGGCTCTCTCCTCCCCGGGACAGGTCGACGTCAGTGCTGACGTTGACTTCATTTCTCTTGCAGAGGCTGCCATTGAGGCTAGCGAGGGCGTGGAGGTTCATGGGCCTGTCGAGCAGGGAAGCTTCCTGCAGGCCATGGGCATTGAGGAACGGATGAAGCAGCTGCTTAGCCGTGTTCAAGATGATGAAAAGAGGAAAGTTCTCGAGAGTGGCTGGAAGCGTCTAGTCGAGCGAGGAGGCGGTGGTATGGGTAAGCTCTACAAAGTCATGGCCATCATCCCGGAGAACAGTGGCAGACGTCGGCCAGTCGGGTTTGGCGGTGGAGTCGAGGTATAAGACGGCGTTGCAAGGTCAAAAAACCTTGCTATAGACGGTTGTAAAATAGTGTACATATACCAAATCGATTTATAAGTCTATAATCTCCTTTGTATATATGTCGTGGTATACCCCTCATCCTGGCAGTATACGGGTATCTCTAGTGGAATCTCAGTGATAGGACGAAACGAAGGCAAGGATCAATACTCCTGCCAGATATCCGCCGCGTACGCCTCCGTCAACCGCTCATCAGTACCATACTTCTCCTGCCACTGCACAAACCCTCCATCTAGCACATAAACCTCCTGTTTCTGATTCTCCCCCACACTAAGCGTTCGCTCGCGCTCACGGGCATACCGCAGCGCTGCGGAGGGCCCGCGCTGCTGGCTTAGCGCACAGTGGAAGACAACCATCTCCGTGTCCTTCAGCGTCCGAATAAGCTCTGGCAGCCGGTAGTCGAGCGAGGAGCTGGGGATCCAAGTAGAGGAAAGAATGTGACCGCCGACATGGTCTGTATACATGATATTTTATTACCTCATAAGAAAAACAATAGAAAAAAAAAAGATACTTCAGGCAGAAACAGAAATCAAGCAGGCGGCTGTCGTCGTACCTGAGTCCCGCACATCGATAATTGCCAGTTTGTTACTTGGCGTGCTAGCGGTAGCGGTGGTGAGGAGAAGCGCCGAAAGGGCTTCACGGCTCATCCGGGGGAGTGTGGCGATGGTGATGGATGACATGGCTGACGAGCGAAGCGTACAGTTTCTTGGGTACTGTGTTGAGGTTGACAAAGCAAGAGAAAAAGTGACGGCGCTGTCTGTACTTGGAAATGCAGCGAATATCACGTGATCCACCGGGTTCCGGATTGGAAAAAAAAGACTACCATCTCCAACACCACCACCAGAACAGCTCCTGTCCACTCTTCTAGCTCCCCATTGATTCTCCTGTAGACTTTCCCCGGGGAAACCAGGACGAGGGCCTCATCCTCTAATCATTGATTCTCGGAGAAGAACGCCACCACGCCAAAACAATGGAGATGCGAGCCCTCTCCCGTTGCCTCCGTTCGAGGCCAACATCATCCCTTCTCTACAACCAACCCTCAAGCCGACTGCTCCTCAACGGCTCCAGCACCCCCCTCCGTCACAACTCGACGAACAGTAAACCCTCCCGTCCCCCATTCAACCCTCGCCCCCAATCAAACACGCGGAAATCCAAGCCCCGTCCCAGCAACACCACCGCCGGCATCGACCAAATCCTCAACGACCTCAACCTGAGCAGCACAAAAGCCTCCTCTACCACTCCCACCACAGCAGCCGGAGCAGAGACACCCGATGGCGCCCGACACACGCGCCGCGGCGGCTTCCTCGATCCGCTCTCGCTCTCGCGCGCGGTCGGCGCCTCCGCCGTGACCGAGCATGTGCGCCCGCCGCCTCAGGTTCCCCGCAAGGTGGAATTGAAGCTGGGTCCCACGCTGGGCCGACAGGTGCACGTTGAGCCGGAAAAGGGGGTAGATCTCGCGGCGGCGTTGCGGCAGTTGCAGATTGCTTGTTCGGTGAACCGGGTGCGGCAGCAGTCGAATCAGCAAAAGTTCCATGTGCGTCGGGGACAGATGAAGAAGAACCTGCGGATGGAGAGGTGGAGGAAGTTGTTCAAGTTTTCATTTACGCATACGGTGAACAAGATCCAGAGGATGAGGGCGCAGGGGTGGTGATTCTTTTCAATCCTATCTGAGGGCTGACATTTGGGTTGTGTGTTGGGGGGGGTGTATATACAACAAAATGATGGTTGGGTTGAGAGTGGGTGTCTTCCTTATGTATACTACTAGTTCCTGTGTTGTTTCTTTTATGCTGGATATCTAGATATCAAGATCAAGTGGCATTTTCGACTCTGTATGTTCAATTCGATATTGTTTATTTCTAGATCTGATCATTTCTACATAATCCTCATATACAGTCCTCCTCCACTGCCGCATCAGGATAGCTAAATAAGGAGAAGAAGGATCAAAGATCTCAATCCCTCTTTCCAGTGGAAAACCCTCCATATCCACTCCCCGAACCCCCAGAATACCCTCCATACCCATTCGGCTTGCCCCCATTCCCAAACGACACCCCAACACCTCCTCCCCCTCCCATGCCACCAACCTTCCCACCACCAAAGCTCGGCGCTCCCAGAATCCCATCCCCCTTCCACCCGCCCCTCCGTCTCCCGGCATTCCTCTCCCAATACAGCGCCGCCACCGCCCCAACACACCCCGCCAGCCCAAACAAAAACATCCTAGAGAAGAACGCCCCCAGGACCCCAGACCCATTCCCATCCTTCTCCCGCGACGGCCACCCAATGCCCCGCCCGCCTTCAATCCAGCTCACATGGAACGTAAACGTCAGCGGTTCGCCGCGGATCACCTTCGTCCCGTGGCCCTCCGTCCAGGGATCCTTCGCCGCCTCGGCCACGGCCGACGCCTCCCCCTCCGCATCCCCATGGGGGGTATTCTTAAGCAATGCGAACTCAAACTCCGGGACCGAGTACGCCGTGCCCGCGACAATGTAGCCGGGGCTCTTTTTCCCCTTGCCCTTGCCCTTCTTGTTCTTCGCGGCGGGGTTCACGATGCTATGCGCCAGCACGTTCATATCGGTCCAGATGTGCAGGTGGCTGCGCTGGAGGGTACCCTGGACGGCGAACGTGATGGGGGTGTATGGGGGCCCGTTATCGTCAAGGAGGGAGAGGCCGCTGTCTGTTGTTGATGAGGATGGACCCGAGGAGGAGGAGTCTTCCTCGCCCTGTGCGGGCTTCCTGGTGTCGGTGGACCCGGGGCTGGAGGTATCCGGGGCGAGAGGGGCGGTGGGCACGCGACAGGTCATGGGGACGTCCGAGTGGACATAGTACTCGAGGAGGTGGTAGAGTTCATCGGGGAGGGAGCTGATTGTGCAGTTGATTGTTTCGGTGACGCCGTAGCGGAGGGCGAGGGGGAGGAAGGTCTCGTTGCAGGTTGGGAAGGGGATGTATTGGAGTTTGCCGTGGTCGTCTGTGATCTATATGTTTATTCTCGTGTTAGCTTTTTTTTTTTTTTTCTTTTTTTTTTTTGGTGCTATTCTCCTGGGGTCGTCAGAATAGGGAGGTGAGTCTGGGGGCCGGTGTAGGGTCAGGGGAGCAACGAACATGTTCGCCAGAGTCACTAATTGTGGAGTTAGCACGATCGTGTTCAAAGAAGCATTAGATATGGAGAGTTATAGTGTAAGGTACTCACATTGTGCGATTTAAACATGTTACTGGCATCGGTTGTCCGTATGTGTAGCCATCGTTTCTCCCCGCAGTGGCTGTCGGGGTCAAGTACGAGACAAGCAACCCAGAGTAAAGCAGGAGTCGGCTCTGGAAGATGGACATGGTTTCGATACTCGCGCCCCGCCCGTCTGGCGGTTAGCTTCTTTTAATAGTATAGAAGAATAGAAGAAAGGGGACCTGGGGTTTAATTTTCCTTGAAGGCAAGGCTGGTGAGGAGACACGGTGGTCTTGCCCCCGACCAAGGCATCGATCCTCCACTAGCCGCAGGCTTTAAAAAAAAAAAAGGGTGGTCTTGGTCGACGGTTCATGCCAACCCTAAATTAGTTCATCCCTGAATTACTACAGACATACATATGCATCATAAGAAGATTTTATCAAGTATTAAACATGTTCATTTCCTGATATAAAAAAGAACAAAAGAAAAGAAAAGAAAATGTGCCACTCATGTCATTCATCAAATTGTTTCACCGGGTTTTTATTTTACTTCTTTTTTACCCCCGCCATCCTGTATTCCGCCATGGGGAGAGAGCCTATGCAAGGTTGGCCTTAGCCTTGAAGGCAAGGAGCAGGCCACTGGTCGAAGAATCGTGACCAGAACCTTCACCAGTGGTCTCCAGCTCCTGCTGGATCTTCTTGGCAAGGACCTTGCCCAACTCGACACCCCACTGGTCAAAGGAGTTAATGTTCCAGATGGCTCCCTCGGTGAAGGTGACATGCTCATAGTAGGTGATCAAAGCTCCCAGGGTCGAAGGAGTGATCTTTTGGGCAAGGATGGAGGTTGTAGGTCGGTTACCGAGGAAGGTCTTGTGAGGCACCAGGTTCTCAGGAGCGCCTTCAGCGGTGACCTGCTCGGGGGTCTTGCCGACCATCAGAGCCTCAGCCTGGGCAAGGAAGTTGGAGGCCAGCATGCGCTGGTGCTTTCCACCTTCCACGGGGTTGTGGGACTCGGCAGCCATGAGGAAGTCGGCGGGGATGAGCTTGGTGCCCTGGTGCAGCAGCTGGAAGAAGCTGTGCTGGGCGTTGGTTGCAGGCTCACCGAACAGGATGGGACCGGTGGTGTACTTGACGTATTCTCCGGTGCGGGTGATGGCCTTACCGTTGCTCTCCATGGAGAGCTGCTGCAGGTAGGCGGGGAAGCGGTGCAGGTACTGATCGAAGGGGGCCACCAGATGGGTCTGGGCGCCGAAGAAGTCGCTGTACCACACGCTCAGGAGACCACCGATGGCGGGAATGTTTTCTTCGAGAGGAGTCTCGCGGAAGTGCTTGTCCATGGCGTGGGCGCCAGCAAGGAACTGGTGGAAGTTATCGTAGCCGATGTAGAGAGCGACGGACAGACCGATGGCGCTCCAGACGGAGTAGCGACCACCCACCCAGGATTCGAAACCGAACATGTTCTTCTTGTCGATGCCGAACTTGGTGACCTCAGCCTCGTTAGTCGAGAGGGCAACGAAGTGCTTAGCGATGTGGGATTCATCCTTGGCGGTCTCGAGGAACCATTTCTTAGCGGAATTGGCGTTGGTGGTGGTCTCAGCGGTGGTGAAGGTCTTGGAGGCGATCAAGAAGAGAGTGGTTTCGGGGTCTGAGTCCTTGATGGCCTCAGAAATGTGAGTTCCGTCGATGTTGGAGACAAAGTGCAGCTTCAGGTCCGGGTGGCCATAGGGCTTGAGGGCTTCAGTAACCATCACAGGGCCACTGCATAGGTTATTAGCGTACAGGAATTCGCGGAAGAGAAGGCGGCACGGCAGGACTTGATAACTTACAGATCGGAACCACCGATACCAATGTTGATGATGGTGTTGATCTTCTTGCCGGTATAACCCTTCCACTCACCACTTCGAACCTGCTCGGAGAACTCCTTCATGTGCTCCAGAACGGAGTTGACCTCCTCAACAACGCTCTTACCCTCCACCTGCATGGTCTGGTTGCTGACATTGCGCAGGGCAGCGTGGTAGACAGCGCGGTTCTCGGTGAAGTTGATGGGCTCACCAGCAAACATGGAATCCCGGAGCTCCTCAACACCGGCTTCCTTGGCCAGCTTGACCAGGAGAGCCAGTGTCTCCTCCGTGAGGAAGTTCTTGGAGAAATCGAAGAGGACCTGAGAGTTGTCTACGGTGTTCTCGAAGGTGCGACTGAACTTGTTGAAGCGCTCGGGGTCCTTCTGGAAGCAATCCTTCAGGACGATGTTGCGACCCACAGTGTTGTGATGTTCCTGGAGCTCCTTCCAGGCGGGAAGCTCGCTAGCCTGAGAGAAAGAGGGCATTGTGATGTATAGGTAAGCTATGAAGCTTTATTCTCTGGTGATTTTTTTTTTCTTTCTCTTTTTCGTGGTGGTTTGATAGTATACCTATTGAAGAGGGCAATGGGTGTCAGTGCGGGGTGGAAGTACAAGCCGGGAAGAGCTTAGAGAAGGGAATCAAGGCGGGGGGGGGGAGGGAATTCCTACCAGAATTGCAGAGTATTCTAGTACCTGGTGAAGAAGTGCAGAGGGAAAACAACAACAATATATTAATGGGGACGACGGGGGAACCAGCAATGCGAACGGGACTGGGCGGAGGGGTGGATGGACGCTTTGGGAGCTAAAGCTGTTTATAGCGTCAACCAAACCGGCGTGTTGAGGTCCGTGGAGGGGCTCTCGTGGGGCACTTTGTCCTTCTGGAATCAACAGGTAATCCTGAGATACTCGCAACAATACTATTATTTTTTCTTTTCCCTTTATGATCCGACGGTGAAGGGGGGGGGGGGTCAATTAATCTTACAGTTATTTATCTGGATTTAGCCTGGACCAATTAATTCACCATTACCCAAGTTTTCTGGAGTAATTCTCTTCATCTTATGCTCCACCATCCAGCAGATCTTGAAACCCAGGTCAGCTGAACACTCAAAATCTACCTTGGTCCTGCTTCCCATTGTCGATGGTTTTGTCATCCTTACAATCTAGAACTAGACTGGACTATCCGGTTACTTCATCCCTTCATAATCATTATTGTTCCCTTTATCATCTCCGTAATCTGTCATTGTCCCCCCATGCCAATTCCCATTATCAATTTCTGAATGGGGCTATCCTCGGAAATGTCCTCCCTTTCCATTGCCTGCGACGATCGAGGATAGATTTCCGTCCCCTACCCGGTTAAACAATGCACGCACAACGCTCTTGCATCCCGCTTGCTCTGTCCAGTCCACGGAAGATTTTAATGGATGTGCCAGAGTCCAATTAATGGGCTAGTCGGCGGTTACTCTTGGGTAGGTGTGCAGACAGTACCCAGCGCTGACAGACAACACCGATGGATATCCGGCTTTGGACCGGTGGCGTGTGAACCCTCGGAGAAAGACTGAGCTTGTTTCCGTTCATTTGAAACCCCATCGGTTATACTTATCACGAGGTATCCATGAGCATTAACCGGGGCGAGGATCCTCCTAAGGGCTTAGATTCGCGACCTCCTCCCATGCTACCTTGGAGTCGGGTATAGACTCGTTCATACATTCTTCATTCTCTCTCCAGGGCCATTAGAATGCTCTCGCCATTATTCTGTAGACAGTAGTTCCTCAGGCTGAGGCTCATCTTTGCGATCCTGAATGCAGTCCTCCGGTCATGGAGGTGTATCTCCCCCAAGTGTGGAAAATAAACCTATCGGAATTGCCTTTTTCTTGAATAAATTTATAAATACTCACGGCCAGGATCCTCCTCACCGTCATTATTGATGACCCAAAATTGACGGCCCCAAACCATTGAATCGGGAGCTTCTGAGGCGCAAAGACGATCGCGCACAGACCACTTGGTGAATCCCCAGCATCAAATCCGCCAACCTTCACCATGCGCGCGATTCTCTCTTCCCACCCCAGCAAACACCTTCCTCGTCCGCTTTCAAGGTGTGTCTGGCTCCGTGGAGGTGTCGAGATTTTCCTAGAGACACAAACGTTGTTCCCAATATCACGGTTCCACTCCTAATACGCCATCGTTCGACAATTCATCGACCGGTCTCTGAATTTTTGCCTTTTGGCGTTGGGGCTACGAACCTGTCGCAATGTATAATCCTTATCAAAGTACGTTCTCAACGCACGCCTACCAGCTCACTTGCCTTATCGTTCTGTCAACCAAGGACTTCTCATCTAACCTATGTAGCCCCCGGTCTCTATGGCCGCCCCCCTGAGTTCGGTGCCTATCCAGGAGCACCTCCCGGCATGGGTAAGTTTTTCATTCGAGCGTGCCCAAATCTCTAACTCTCCTGGTTTGACCTCTGATTCATATCACGATAGCTCCTCCTCCCGGAATGGCCGCTCCTGGGACTGCCCCTCCCCCGGGGATGCAGCAGGCCAACGCTCAACAGCCTGGTCGACCTGGCGGGTTTCCCCCGAACTTTCAACCGCCTCCGAACATGCCGAACATCAATTTCTCCGCTCCCGTAATTCGTCTCGGTACGTCCGGCCCATCGAAATCCGCCACTCCGGACATCAACAAGGAACGCGGTGGGGAGAGCGGTGGTCGACGCGCGGGTCTAGGCTCGTCGAGTCTGGAGTCACAGCGACAGAATGTACGAGATGCCATGATGCAGCTACAGCCTCCGACGAGGGATGAGGTCGTGAGAACCATCTTCGTGGGTGGGATTACAGAGGGCGCTGGGGGCGACGAAGGCGTGGAGAAGATCCTACGGTCTGCTGGCAATCTTCGGCGCTGGATCCGCGCGACGGATGCCGATGAAAAGCCATGCAAATTTGGTTTCGCAGAGTACGAGGACCCTGAGAGTCTAGCTACCGCCGTGGAAGTGCTAAAGGACGTCCAAGTGCCTGTGAAGAGACAGACACCCTCCAATGCCGATGACAAGGAGGAGCGTGAGGTGGAGAAGAGTACCCTGTTGATCGTTGTCGACGAGAGTTCTCTGACTTACCTTGAGCAATACGAATCCAACAGAGGTGAACAGGACCCTGCCGAGCGCCAGTCACGCCTTGACGCCTCCCGCAAGGCCCTCTCGGACGTTTTGTCCGAGTTGACCCACCCGACATCCCCGACCCAGAAAGAGGATGCCTCCGCCATTGACCGTGAGGGGGATACCGCAATGAAGGATGCAGGGGGCCCGAACGATGGTACGTCCGCTGAAGTGGTGACCATCCCAATCACGGTAGAAGATGAATTATCCGATATACCCCCCGAGATGAGGGAAACGGTTGCGAAGGAAATTGCGGCCTTCCGTGAACGCAGCAATCGCCGGGATATTGAACGGTTGAGGAGAGAGGAGGAGATTGAGTCCATGGAGCGGGCTCGGAATGCAGGCTCCCGTGTCAGCAGGCTGGCCTCGCCCCCTCCATCCGCCCCTAGTGGACCTGCTGCCGGTGCCAATGGAGTACCCCTTGGTTCTCGGGACCGTGGGATGCCGAATGCGCCTTCCGGACCAAAGGGCTTCGGCGTGCAGATTCCAAAGGATTACCAAAAGGGCGTTGCTTTTGTCAACGGAGGCGCTGTCAATGGCGCTACTACAGTCTACATTGACCGAGAAGACGAGGACTCGGATGCAAGCGATGGGGAGCTCGAACGGCGCCGTCAGGAAAAACGCGACGCGGAGGCAGAGAAGCAATTCCTCGACCAGGAGCGACGCTGGCTGAATCGAGAGCGGAGCAGAACAGCAGCTTTGGAGCGTGAGAAAAAGCGAGACAAGGAAGAAGAGTCTAAGGTGCAGGAAGTCCGCGACGAGATGGACAAGCGAATGGGTAACTGGAATGATGACATGGAAGCCACTCGCAAATCCAACGACTACTACGCTGATCGGGGCGCTTGGCTACGGAGTCGTGCGGCTTTCCGTGCGCGCGAGGTCAGTATGGACGACGCCGATCGTACCGCCGAGGAGCGAGAGCGTGCCCGATCCATCCAACAGCGCGAGCAAGCCCGGGGCATGGCAGATGACTTCCTTGCGCGACAGGCGGAGGAGTTGGAGGCTCGAACAGAGACCCCCAGAGAACCCCAGCGCTTCAAGCTTTCCCTTGGAGCAGCAGCCCAGAAGGCTCAGGCCGCCACCGGTCGCCGGACCGTTGCGGAAGTCGAAGGCCTGCTGGAGGACGAAGAAGAACCCCAGGCCACCGCCCGTCGCCCCCTTATCCCGATCAAATTCGACAGCGCCGCCGAAGCAGCAGGGCTTTCCGAGGAGGAACGGGCCCAGGCGGCGCGACAGCTGGCCGCCGAGATCCCCACAGACAAGGACGGATTGTGGAAGTGGGACGTGAAATGGGAGTTTGTGGACGAGACAGTGGTCAGCGAGCAGCTCAAGCCATTCGTCGAGAAGAAGATTGTGGAGTATCTGGGAGTTCAGGAACAAATGCTGGTGGACGTGGTGGAGGAACATATTCGAAGACATGGGCCGCCGCAAGAGCTGGTGGAACAGATGGAAGAGGTACGTTCTCTCTAAATATTCATTCGGGGGGGGGGGGGGGGGGGGGGGGGGGGGGGGGGGGGGGGGGGGGGGGGGGGGGGGGGGGGGGGGGGGGGGGGGGGGGGGGGGGGGGGGGGGGGGGGGGGGGGGGGGGGGGGGGGGGGGGGGGG